>JAHLJT010000631.1:251631339-251825795 GCA_031308135.1 Acheta domesticus
GTCGTGGTGCCGCCGCCACCGCAGCGGCAATATTGAGAATGAATCATCTGTCTCCTGTCCCTGCCCTTCGAATTACTGTCAGCCGGTTGAGGGCCCCCGCGCCGTCGGGGCGTGATGTATCACCCGCGCGGGTAACAAGAATAGCGGGATTTGTTTAGTGTGCCGCGAGGCACGCGCCGCGACGCGACGCGCGGCGCGCCGCGACCGCAGCGCGACGAATGGCCCGACGCGATGTGCGACGAGGGCGCGGGGCTCAGGGCGACCAGTCGCGGCCCGGTCGGCCCGCCTGCGAGGGGCGAAGTGAAACGCCGCACCCCCACCTCGCTCTCTGCGTGCGAGAGGGTAAGTAACAGATTTCGGAGATAGCTCGCTGGCTCGATTTCGTGGCGCGCCGGCCGGGGCCCTCGATAACCATCGCGTAAGATGGACCGCGAGATCTCCGGCGCGGCGGGCGATGGGGGCTCCGTGCTGCGAGGGTTGGTGAGGGCAGGATTCTGTTTCAAGCCAAAGAAGGACTTCTGGACTATTTTGAAAGTTAGTTTGAAACCATTTATGATGAGCGTATCATAGATATAAATAGTCCATATACTGCGATTTCGGTCACTTTGTCCCTGACAGGAACTCAGTTGTTCACGGTTTTTCAACCAATAGGGAGCTTGAACGTCCCATAGTGACGTCACTGTCTCGCAAATTAAGCTTCCCGATTGGATGGCAGCGAAACAGCTGATTCCCGTCAGGGACAAAGTTACGAAAAATCGCCGTATAGTTCGTTTCCGATTCTTTACTGTTCACCATGTCACAGTATTTTTTATTCAAAATAGTGCTCTAAATGTTGTTTGTTATTTGTAAACCCAATAATTCTATGTATTGCAGTGGTACAACCAGTATAAATTCGATTTTGGTGGTAGGTAGTGGACGTGTTGTACATTTGAACTACGGAGAATAAATATATTGCAACTACCCTCGGTCTTCGGTTGGGCGCCTCAGACGGGTAGCCGGCCCCGCTCAGTCGACAGATTACCTGAAACGGCGAGATGGAGGAAGCCGGTGGCCTAGGTTGAATGAGAAGTCAAACATGTGAATTTAGAACAAGTTGAATTATTCATTAACAAAAGAAAACGCTAATGTCCTGGTGATGATAACTTGGCGAGCATGCCCCCAAAAATCGAAATTAAAACAAAAAAATGAAATGTCATGCACCATAATGAGAACAAAAAAAATTACAAGTAATACAATCAGATGAAACTCTTCTTCGCGGCGGAATTCCCGCTTGACGGCCATGCGCGGCCGGGAACTCCTCTTCGTCGACGGTCGAGAGGAAGTCAACACTGATTGTCTGATGTACGGTTCAACCTCTCGATCGGCGTGTGTACGACATAGACACTCAAACAGAAAATACCTCTGTTAGGCGGCCTTTGACACCCACTGAAGTTGAACGACTCAGGTCAGCTGGCAGTTCGGCTGGCGAGGTTCGTGGCGGGCGAGGGGCGCCGCTCGAAAAATGTAGGTCAGATCAGGTACTTGCGAGGGTAGCGGCCAAGGCGGCCGGAACACAAAAGCGCCGTCTGCTCGCTGCGGTGAATGGGTCAGCACAGTTCATTCACTGACACGGTCGGTTCATTCCCGGTCGATCTCACAATACTTTGATACTAATGAGCCCGTGAATTATCGCACAAATTCACAAAGGAAAGAGAGTCTCGAGTTCGCACGTAAATCGGACGTAATATAATACGAATTGCTGTCAAATGTTCATAATACTGTTCTGCGGCCTGCGTTCGTCACAGAAGTCTTGTACCCAAACTCTACAAGAAACTTAATAATTTTTTTAAGTCCATCGAACCGAAACGCCACAAACAGAATATAACAGGTTCCCCCCTGCGGCCGCCACTTGCGTCCGATTCTGAACACGGCTCCCAAGCTTCTCTTTTGTGCCTCGTCGCTCCAAGTTTTAGGAAACCTCGTTCCCCCTACCAAAATTATCCCCTGTGACTCTGGAATATTCTAGAACAAACCCGAATTCTGGTTGCTATTGGCGAAAGGGTACTGCGCATTAGATATTTTCCTGCCCAATCAGAGGATGTTTTCGAGGCCGAGAAAAGAGTGAGAGAGGGGCTGGTTATCGCTCCCTCTCGCTTTAATTTGCGTCGAAAAGGGGCAGTTATTAACGACCGGGGGGGTGTGAGGGGCTAGGAATCTCTAGGGAGGTTGACGGAAGAGTTCCAGGCGTCGTGGAAAAATACTGAAGGGGTCGTGTGCAGAGCGGCTACCCAGAGTTGGGGCACACGTGTCCGCGACGAATTATGGAGCGAAGGGTGCCGACACCGTGGCGCCTCGCCTGGCCCTCGGGTCGCCCCCGTGGCGCCTCGCATCTCTCGCGTCGCCGCCTGCGTGGAGTTATTTTGCGGCAGAATAAACTTGAATCTATTCGGTATCACTACATTGGCCTCCCTTCCCGCAGTAGAGATATGCATCGTGTTTTAAAATTCGTAAGGCGTGGTGAGAAGTTTTGAAACCTGAGATGCTTATCTCGTCAAAAAAAAATTTAAAAAAGTGGTACCGAATTCTAACGACTAATTTCTGTGATAACAATTACATAAAAGGTCTTATTCAAATAGTTACCCTTAAATTAAACTCACTAACCCTAATAATGATGGAGTAATAAAATTAAACTAATAAACTACAAGAAAATCTGAATTCCCTAATCTACGGTTACAAATATTATTTCTTAACAGTGAAGGCACGGCTATCACGAACTACTCGGTAAGCTGTACAGTTCTGGCGAGTTTATTTTAGAGATTAATAAAGTTTGGAATTAAGTTTCATTCTCTCATTTGATTGGTAGAAAGGCATTCTAATAGTCGCCTAAATGACAAAGATGTTCCTGAAAATTTCGAGATGAAATCACAAGGTCGTCAATATAAGGCGTAACGAAGCGTTTGAGTTCGTCACCTAATTTTTCATCTAAGCATCGAATGAAGGCTGCGCCACTGTTCTTTAGGCCGAAAGGCATCCGCTTCCAGACATAAGTGAGGCCGTTGTAAAGGAATCCTGTAAATTTTCTGTCGTCTGGGTGAATAGCAATTTGCCAGTACGAACTAGAAAAATAAAGCTGAGAAGATTTTTGTTTGGTTAAACTTCCAAAGAATATCATCAATATTCTGCGGCGCCTCATTTTCTGGAACGGTCACTTCATTAATTCTGCGAGCGTCTAAACAAATTCTGACCCCTCCGTCTTTTTTTACAACGACAATCGGATTTAGATAGGCGGTCACTGATCTCTCGATGATGCCCTCGTCAATCATTTTTCTGACGGTCTCATCAACTTCCCCCCTTAAAGCTTGTGGAATAGGATAGTTTTTCATCTTTAAACGGCGAGTCATCGGTAACCCTAATTCGAAAACAAAAGTCTTTAATGGGTGAACGGGGCGACCGAAAGACATGTAAATAATCAAGTAGCACTGTCTGCAACTGGGAGCGTTCATCATAGTTCAAAAAATCACATTTTTGCACATTTTGGCAAATAATCCCCTTCGTCGTTTCCCCCCCTTCCCAAGTTGCACTAGAAATGCTAAGATCAATCCTATCTTCCCCGTCATCTTTGAATAAAATTTCTTTACCGGCACCGAAACTCATAACATTTCTGGAAAAATCTATTATTCCACCGTTTTCTCTTAAAAAATCAACCCCCAAAATAACATCATGATTAAGATCTTCAATTACTAGACAGGGCACATCAAACAACATATCTCCTATATTAATTGAAATCAGGACCTGCATTGAAATTGGCTTGCTTCGTTTTCTCCCAACCCCTATGACATAGCATCTGACGGTAGGTAATGTCGGTACTGGAATCCGCTCGCTTATAAGTCGCGCATAAAATTTCTTTGACACAGCACTAATTTCACTACCAGTATCAATAAGAGCTTGGACACATAAATTTCCCATAAAGGATTCAATAATAGGGCATTTTCTGGCACGTTCTTTGATAGTCACATCCTCGTCTTCGTTAAAATCAAAAAAAGGCATAATTCACTGATATGATCGCATGAAATGGTATCTCTAAAGAAACTCGTCCGTCACCCAGATACCGAGACAGCTGGGACGTTTCTAATTTGTTGAAGCCGGCCGGGATGAATTTTGCCGTCCATCTCTCTCATCGCGATGTCCACGGTTCTCACGGGATTCGGGCGGCGCTCGCCGATCATCTGCCTCGTTCCCTCCGGCCCTATATCTCTATGCCACTGCGGCCTGCCTTGGTAGTTTCCGTCGGGCCTGCGATTTCTGTCGCGGTTCTCATTGTGATAGTTGTCCCGCGTTCTATCAAATTGTGCCAACAGTTCTTGGAAACGTTCTAAATCTCTACACTCCACGCTGTTGACAATATTCTGTACTACGTTGGGAAATGAGCTCAGTCAGTAACCAGATGATTTTCGGTTCGTTTTGCCTGCGGGTCACACAGCTTGATGGCGGAGATTTTCTCCATGCGTAGTCTAAGTAGGACTGCCCGTGGCGGTTTTCCCATCGCGATTCTAAAATCTTCCGCTCGAACTCATATCTCCGTTGTTCGCCCAGTATCGATTCAGAAACTTCTCCCGAAACTCTTCATAATTTTGAGGGAAAGGGTTTAAAGCGGAATCCAATAGGATGCATTGCCTTTCAACAATTCTTGCATAAATTTAGCCTTCAAGTGGTGAAGGTACCGCCTTCGTGAGATTCATGTAATTTTCCGCCCGGTCAAGGAAACTTTGGGATTTTCATCGGGTTTTCCGGAAAAATACAGGTTTTGCGGTGGAGCCCATGAGAAGCGAAGGCCTGAGCCACCAGAATTCGGATTGGGTAATTCTCGCGTTCCTTTTCAATTTCCTCCTTTACCAATGCTAGGACAGTACGATCAATTTCCCTTTTTAATTTAGCTTTCTCTCTCCCTGATGTTTTCCTCACTAATATTGCCTACTTGCGCGAACTTTTCGTGGATATGCGACACTTCTGAATGGAGTTTCTGTCCGATTTTATTAAATTTTTCGCCCATTTCCTGCTTAACTTCAATGATCTTTTCAGTAAACGACTCACAGCACGCTTCTACTTTGTCCGTCGCATGCCTGTAATTTGGTCTGAATTTCGATTTTAAAAATTTTGAAATTTTCGGTAGTTTCCGCTTGTGCCCTTCCCAACTCCTGACTGAGGTTTTTCTACATTCCCCTCTATTTCCCCGCATCTGCCTTCGACCTGATTCTTTAAAATCCCTATTTCATGGTTTAAGTTTTGCGCGAGACTTTCTAATTTATTTGCTTGGGCTTCCAATGACTTTCGATTCGGTTAAATCTGTCCTCACACTTGCTCTCATGTGCTAGTGAACCGTTCATCTAACATTTCCTGTAATTTGGCAGCGTTTATTGAGATTTTCTCCTCTAATTTTGCGGCATTATTGAGATTTTCTCCTCTAATTTCGCGGCATTATCTGCAATTTTCTCCTCTAATTTTGCGACATTGCTATCTGACTGGTCTTTAATTTCTTTCAATTTAGCGGCGTTGTCTGAAAATTTCTCCTCAAATTTGGCAACAGTGTTATCTGAAATTTCTCTCATAACGCGCAAGATCTCACTTAAGGTGGGACCTTGCGTCGACGGCTCCTCAAAACTGTCTTCACCCGTCACGTCAATACCTGATTCGTCCTGCATTTTTACGATGTTACGCGGTTTCACTTGTTTTAGTACGCGCACACGGTATTCACACAACACAACACAACACAAGACAATGACACTTACAAGGAAAACACAGTACAAAATGACATCCTCAACAGACCATAAGTTATTAACTTCTCTACACCGTGCTTCCATCCATCATCTTAATAATTTAAACAATTTAATAATTTAGGCAGAGAAATCTCAGGGCGCTTATCTGGGATATTAAAAAATGAAAATTACGATTATTTCGCGTTAATCGAGCCCCACGTTGGGCGCCAATTGCAACTACCCCTCGCGTCTTCGGTTGGGCGCCTCAGACGGGTAGCCGGCCCGCTCAGTCGACAGATTACCTGAAACGGCGGAGATGGAGGAAGCCGGTGGCCTAGGTTGAATGAGAAGTCAAACATGTGAATTTAGAACAAGTTGAATTTATTCATTAACAAAAGAAAACGCTAATGGTCTGGTGATGATAACTCTGGCGAGCATGCCCCCAAAATCGAAATAAAACAAAAAATGAAATGTCATGCACATAAGAGAACAAAAAATTACAAAGTAATTACAATCAGATGAAACTCTTCTTCGCGCGCGAATTCCCGCTTGACGGCCATGCGCGGCCGGGAACTCCTCTTCGTCGCCCGGTCGAGAGGAAGTCAACACTGATTGTCTGATGTACTGTTCACACCTCTCGATCGCCGTGTACGACATAAGACACTCAACAGAAAATACCTCTGTTAGGCGGCCTGTGCCACCCACTGAAGTTGAACGACCTCAGGTCAGCTGGCAGTTCGGCTGGCGAGGTTCGTGGCGGGCGAGGGGCGCCGCTCGAAAAATGTAGGTCAGATCAGGTACTTGCGAGGGTAGCGGCCAAGGCGGCCGGAACACAAAAGCGCCGTCTGCTCGCTGCGGTGAATGGGTCAGCACAGTTCATTCACTGACACGGTCGGTTCATTCCCGGTCGATCTCACAATACTTTGATACTAATGAGCCCGTGAATTATCGCACAACTTCACAAAGGAAAAGAGAGTCTCGAGTTCGCACGTAAATCGGACGTAATATAATACGAATTGCTGTCAAATGTTCATAATACTGTTCTGCGGCCTGCGTTCGTCACAGAAGTCTTGTACCCAAACTCTACAAGAAACTTAATAATTTTTTTTTAAGTCCATCGAACCCGAACGCCACAACAGAATATAACAGGTTTCCCCCCCTGCGGCCGCCACTTGCGTCCGATTCTGAACACGGCTCCCAAGCTTCTCTTTTGTGCCTCGTCGCTCCAAGTTTTAGGAAACCTCGTTCCCCCTACCAAAATTATCCCTGTGACTCTGGAATATTCTAGAACAAACCCGAATTCTGGTTGCTATTGGCGAAAGGGTACTGCGCATTAGATATTTTCTGCCCAATCAGAGGATGTTTTCGAGGCCGAGAAAGAGTGAGAGAGGGGCTGGTTATCGCTCCCTCTCGCTTTAATTTTTGCGTCGAAAAGGCGGGCAGTTATTAACGACCGGGGGGGTGTGAGGGGCTAGGAATCTCTAGGAGGTTGACGGAAGAGTTCCAGGCGTCGTGGAAAAATACTGAAGGGGTCGTGTGCAGAGCGGCTACCCAGAGTTGGGGCACACGTGTCCGCGACGAATTATGGAGCGAAGGTGCCGACACCGTGGCGCCTCGCCTGGCCCTCGGGTCGCCCCCGTGGCGCCTCGCATCTCTCGCGTCGCCGCCTGCGTGGAGTTATTTTGCGGCAGAATAAACTTGAATCTATTCGGTATCACTACAATATTTCAGAGAGAATGAACATTAGCACTAGTTTTGATATAATGTATGTCATGCAATTGTAATAAACTCCCAAGACTAGGATCGTTGAATGAGTTGTTGATGGCTGTGTGGTACGTTTTATGGCAATGGGAATTCTGCAACAGTGGTTGTGACGGATATTTAGTACCCACACACCTTGATGACCTATAGCACCGGAAGTGAACTCCAACATCTGGCCAGGCTATTATCCGTTCGTGAGAATCATAAACGCCGCGTAGGGGAATGCTATCGCGATCGCTTGATTTGATCGCGGACTGTGAGAAATACTTAAATGTTTGCATGACTCGTTTGTCGCAGTCTCCATCGCTCATTGATTGATGTGTGTACCTCGAGTACTCCCCGCGTTGTCGTGCATGTTGCGAGTACAATACCACTAACAAATGACATAATGGTTCTTTTAGACATTGTGTTTACTAGTGCATCTCTTCTTCCTACTAGTAGTTCCTAATGCGGATTATTCTTGAAATCTATCTTAAGAAAAATACTTATGAATTATCCATTAATACCGTAATAATTTCTTCTTGTAATAGAAACCATTAGATTGAGGAGGACACTTCCGCCAACATTTAATTTTGCTTTTGTTTATGATATTCGCCTTCTTCTCCGATTCCAATATTGCCAACATAGGTTTCAGTTCCCACAGCCCGAAGAGGATACTCCACCAATACAACACGAGATCTCGTCACCCCACCACGGTAGGAGAAAGCAAAAACGAGTAGGCCTCTCGCCTCCATCAAGGGTTCGCTACCTCGCCGTCCCTCACCTGACGTGTTCGAGGCGTCTGGCCCGCGCGCCGTCCGGGTCCCCGGTTCGATGCCGGGCGGGCGCGGGGCGAAGGCGCAAAAAGCGAGGCGCGCGGACGTTAACAAACAAAAGCCGACAGCGGCACTGCCGCCGCTATCGCCGCCGCGGCGTTCTCTCCCGGCTAATGATGAATGATGACCGGCGGGGCCCTGGTTCGAGTCCCAGCAGTACTTTACACGAATGAGTTAGTAGGTCCGGTGTCACGACATCAATTTAGCAGGAACGCTGCTTTAGCGCGTCGCAGGTATAAATAACATTAATGTATTGAGCCCAGTTGATGTGTAATATATACTCGCGCAAGCTGTATTTAATACCCATCCCCGGTTTTAAAATATGGATTTCATTTAATAATTTTTGGAATTTAGAGAATGCCCCTTTCCCTGTTTAGACAGGTCCGCATTTAATTCGAGCTCTTTTTTTAAGAGAGATTTCACGAAAAGGAAACATTGACAGTCGTCCCAATGGGAGCACGCTTTGAAATCCTCTCCTCCCTTCCTTCCGCCCCGCCCCCTCCCCTTGCCCACCGCACCCGCGCGCGCTCACGCTGTCTGCGCAGTGGGAAAAATGGAATCCATCCGTCCGGGGAGTGGGAGAGTGCGGAAGACGAGGGAGACAGACGAGCGCAGGGGGGCGACGGGCAGGCGGCGGACGAGGGGGAAAGCGCGGGAGGCGGGGGCCGTTCGGCGGCGAGGTCGAAACCGAAAGCGACTGCAACACGCGGCGTGCCCTCTAATACGCGGGCAAGCTGCGTGATATATTATTATCACTGGAGGTGCGGGCGCTCGTCGCGGGGGGGGGAGCAGGGGTGCGGAGGCGGAGGGAAAAGTCGTGTCGCACCAGGACAACACTTACTAGCCAACGCCCACCCTTGGCAGGTTAGCTATTTGGTGACGCGCTGACCAGTATAGACGGGCTGTCTCTCTGTGTAAGTCGTCCTCTGCCGAGTTTGTGTTGGCACTCGGGGCTGGGCACATCGGAAGGTGCGTTGCATCTATCTTTGGGCCATTACAGAGCACACAGGCGTCGGTTTCGAAGACCCCTATGCGGTGCAGGTGGCTATCAAGTTAGTCGTGGCCTGTAATTGTTCTGAACACGGCGACACTCGTGGCTCGAGGTAGATTGTGGGGGATCGGTGTTTCCGTCAGGTTGGACCAAAGTTTTCCAGCGGCACTCTCAATTCGTCGTGCTTTTACCCAGACATTTATTGGGCGCTTTATGCAGGATTTCGCAGAGGAATACGACTGGTGCGCCAGGAAAACACGCGAACTTGGGGTGAGAGGAGGGGGCGTCTCGCCGCTTCGCAAGCGGGGACGGGGGCCCTCGCTGCCGCGAATGCGGTCACTGCCCGCGCCGCGCGTGCGTGACGTCACGGAGGATGAATAATTGCCTAGATTACCTGGACATATCCACGAAATTACCGTTTGAATTAAATTAATACGCAATATTATGTTATAAAAAGCTAATGGCCCTGGTAATAAAACTGGACATCGATGGGGGAAAGGGGAGCAAAAACTGTGTGCTCACACCGGGCTGGCGTCATGTGTGTGTGTGCGTGCGTGCGTGCGCGCGCGCGCGCGCGTGTGTGTGTAAGGGGGCGCGTCGCGTTTTTAAGCCGGGGTAGTCATGGCTCGCCTCGCTACAAAGGCTGTCGATATCAGTTCCTGATTCAGCCGCTAGGCTCCGCGATTAATTAATTACCATTCGATTCGTCCGCGCCGCGAGGAGGGGGGGTTCAGCCGTCCTCTTCCTCCTCCGCCTCCTCGTCCTCCTCCTCCACCTTCCCGTTTCCCCTCCCCTCCGCTGCGACCCCTCGCATCTCCCCTCCCGCGCGCGCGCGCAAGGTGAGGAGAAAGGTATTTACTTGTCTTCGCGTCTGAAAATTATACGCGTATTTGGCGTCGAAACATGTTAATTGCATTATTTCAATAGCTTTAGCGCTGATAATTCGATAAAATTACAGCGCAATTGGATTACGTCTACCGGCGGACCGGCGTAAAGTGCTTTTTATATAAATACGCCGTAATCACCTTAAGGGATCAATATTCCGAGAGCGTGCACCGGTATGCCTCTCGGGCGCGCGGGCCGCTGGGGGGTCACCATGGCGCGCTCAGCGAGGAGGCTTTTACTATGGCAGGCGCGTTGGCGGTGATTGGGTATACAACGCACACGCTGGAATTACGAGAGAGAGGATTGGAAGGGCATAAATGAAACTATTCGGTGATGCAAATGGAAGGAAAGGCAACGCCAATGGAGTAGTAGGACAATAAGTAGGACAGAGGAGTGTTGAATCCACAGCTTGAGTGGTAGTTATGAGAAGTGTGCGTGTAATGCTGTGGATACATTCCGAAAGGAGGTTCGAATTTCAATGATAGTTTGAAAAAGAACATTCAAGTAAAAAAGTGGTACTTCGGAAAAACGAGAGAACAAACGTGTAGTGATAAGTATGGATTAATAGCCGCTGCTTAAAGGTATAAATTTTTCATTTTATTATCAATTTCAAGTCAACTTACCCGAGTTGATGGAATCAAGAATAAAAACTTCAAAGTCATGTCGTAGTTAACGAGAGAATCGAGGAACTATTGCCTCAAGGTATGTTCATTGCCATTAGCTAGTATTAGACTGGAACAGGGAAATAGATTGGAAAATTTGGTGTCACACACCACACGCTCTAGAAGTAATTGTCGACTAGACATATACAGGAGATGGTGAATGTAGTTCAGACGATATTACAAGCTAGAGAAGTCTCTAAATTCATAGAATTGCTTTAATAATGCCTATCATAAAAATGCATGCATCCATACGGTGAATTACGTGTTGTTACTCGACAATGACTAATTTAAGAGACCTTATGTATTCTGAAAGCTCTCCAAAAGTCCCAGCGATTGGAAGAAGTCAGAAACGGGTACATTCTTAAGAACTTATGACCATTCAAACTCTCTCAGTACAGTTTATACGTATGCGTGTGTGAAAGTACTCCTCGATGATAAGGGCAATTTGCCAGTATAAATTATCCCGGCAGTTGTTTGACAATTTATCAAGGTATAATGTCTTTGGCGTAAATAAAAGATTTCTTGCTATAGATTGGACGTAATTTTTGTTGAGCTGGCTTCCGTTTCATTCCGATTTCCACGTGCAACTACGTCGACGCACTGTGATCGCGCCGACGCGACGCGACGTGGTGCAGTGAAGGAAAGTCCTGCCGTCCGCGATCGCCGGGCGGTGAAGTGGCCGGGGGTCGACACGCGCGGGTGAATCCGGGGCGAGGAGGGGGGAGGGGAGGGGAGGTGGGCGCCCTGTCCGCGGGCGCGGCGCCGTGGGCGGGGGTGGGGGTGGGGGGGGCTGTGGGCGCCGGGCACGGATCGCGCGAAACGCGCCGCAGCCAATAACTCACGGACGCTCGGCGCCCAGGCGGTGGAGACTGCGGGGGCGGCGGCGGCGGTAGCCAATGTCCTGTTTTTGTCGGGCCCCAGCCGCCGGCTTATTAATTTACTGCCCCTGTGGACCTGTCCCCCTCCCCTTAGGCCCGGCAGTCTCCATCTCTCCCTGTCATCCTCCCCCTCCCTCTCCACCACCTCTCCTCTCCCTCACCTCCCGTTGACGGAGGTCTCCTTGCCGCACTCTGTACCGCATGTGTGGTGAAGAGGGTCCTTCTCTGACTATTTTTTTTTGTTTGGTACTGGACATGGAATACGTTATGCTGAAATGTTTTATTGCATTTATATTCTTAAGGTCGTGACTTGCATGACATGTAATAAGTGATTCATATTTTTATATGTTGGCTTTTTATATACACAGTTAAGTGCTTGAATGCTATACTGAACTTAGTTTCCTTAAATATTTATTTCAGATTACAAACCGCTACAAATTCTCTCGTGCAAACCGGTGTAAGTGACATTTTGTTTATTCGAATGATTTTAATATTAAATATTTTTTATTATTTTTTATAGTTCCCTTCTCTCTGTCACTATTTTAATTACTCAATTACAAATTGGAATTTCTCTCGTTCTTTGTACTTTTAATATATTCATATTAATCATAGCTATAGTTTGTGTATTTTCTCTTAATATATCTCCTTTGCTCTTGTCTTTTACGATTATTCATTATGCGGGCTTTGTTTCTTCGTTTGGTTTTACGTATTTCTTTTACCATCTTTCACACTAACAAAGCACTTAGCTTCTCTTCTTTCCTTAATTGAGGTATGTTCTCTTGAAGAGTCTTGCTAGCATAATTGGTACGTAATGCCTGCGAAGCAACATTTTGGCACAAAATTATGGATTTACATAAAGTGAAAATTCATAATTTTCTGCTGTTTTTATTTCTTAATTATTTTTGGTGCATTACGTTCATCTCC
The DNA here is from genome assembly GCA_031308135.1 of Acheta domesticus. Taxonomy (NCBI): domain Eukaryota; kingdom Metazoa; phylum Arthropoda; class Insecta; order Orthoptera; family Gryllidae; genus Acheta; species Acheta domesticus. The sequence goes on from JAHLJT010000631.1 coordinate 251,643,988, forward strand.
GGAAACGTCATTTCCGTGCATTATTGACTATTTTAGTCCTTGACTTCAAACGAAATTACATGTTCTAATCAGTTCAGTATGCTTTTGTAATTATTTTTTACGGTGAGATTCCAAAACCTGTGGTAACGACTTTAATTATCTTTTTCGTGACATAACATTTGTATGAATATTTATAACTTTCTATCAGCAATTTTTGTACCATCTGGAACGTGTTCCATTGTGCAGAAGAGTAAGTATTACATTTGGAATATATAGCTACCTAACCACATCATAGATTAATTTAGAACCACATTTTCTTCTATATTTTATTATCTTTGCGCCTGCTTTTGTATATACCTGCAAGTATCTTTCGATTTGCCGTCCAAAATTCTGCTTGCTTATTTTAGAAATATGATTACATTTCCTTCGTTACTATCAGTCAGTCCTGACAACGGATCCCCTACCACTTTCCTCTTACTTGTAATAGTGGTTAAAGTATTATATCTCTCCTCTTCAACGCCTATGATTTTCAATTATGTTTTCCTTTAATTCTAACAGATAGGTTGTGAAACTTCATAATAGAGTTAGTATGAATTTTAAATGGTAAAATAATAGGCAAATCAGGAATATATAACATTAGTCGATGTTCGGTTATTGTTAAAAATTTGGAACAACGGGTTTCTCTTGCTAATTTGTAAATATTATTGTTGGCAAGGAGTAACAGGTAAATCGTTTTATGAATGTAATTACGTAATTCAGTTAATGTAACTTTGATTTACAAACTGTTTAATACTGATTCTTCCAATGCTGTATATACTGTTGTTCACTATAATAGTAAACATTTTCACCGATTGTTCGCATGGTATGGTTTCGTTAAACTTTCTTGTATTAGAGAAAATGTTGAATTCGTATATATTGTTCGTCGGATAATTTTAAATGAACTGTGATTGGAGTATATTTTTTTATCAAAATCATTAAGTTTTTCAGTTTATACTTTACAGCTTCCATGAATTACGTAATTATCGTAATTCTCACAGTTTACATGTGTAGAGAATACTGAAGTATATTTCAAAACTTACTAATATATTAACAATAAAAATAATATATATTTTTTTCTTGAGTGCACAAGCGTTTTTGAGAGAGAAAACTGGCTAGGAAGCATAATTTAGCATGACTAATTTCCATTTGTCTACTCACATGTGTGTGCTCCTCGAATGGCTGGTGGCGGCCCCTCCCCGCAGTGGCATCGCGCCCTCCCTCGCCCCGACCGCAGCGGCCGCGGCCGCAGGCGCCGCGGGCGGCGGCGGGGAAGGGGGAGGGCGACCGCCGCGGGCCGCGCGTTGTCGCTCGGGGAGCGTGTCGCGTGCCCGGGGGAAGGGAGCCGCGGGCGCGGGCGCGGGCGCGGGCGTGGGCGTGGGCGTGGTTGGGCGAGGGCGGCCGCAGCTGCAGCGCGCGCTGTCGCCCGTCCATCGATTCCCGCGCGTATGCCCGCTCCGTCCCGCCCCGCCACGCCCCCTCGCTGCCGTAATTTCATCGACGGACGGCGGGCGATCTGACAGCTCCCGACAGAATATATTTTTACTTCATAATGCAGCGTGGCGCTCTATTTCGTCTAATTTGGCGGGGGCAGAGGCAAGCGGGGGCCGCGCCTTCGACCACCCGCCGCTCCGCGCGTGTTCGGACCTGACGGCGGCGCGGCGGGCGGGCGAGCGGGCGAGCGGGCGCTCGTCGGGCTGACGGACAAGTGTCGTTCGCGGTCGCGGAGCGGCGCCCCGGTCGCGGCTTGGCTCTCGTCCTTGCCGCGGTGTCAAAGGGCGAGTGTGAAATGATTTTGCGGCGGCTGGCATGCGGTCGTTGACAATCTGCGGTCGTTCGACCCGAGTCGTGGTTTGTCGTAAATGATTGGACATCAAGTCGAGAGAGAAACTTGTTACGTGGCGACGATTGCTGACGAGGTTCGCTGGTTTTGTGTGGCGTTGCTGGGGAAGGGGATGCGATAGTCCACCGGCGTCAGCGTGCGGAATTTCCAGTGGTCAAATCAAGTGCATCAATTAGACAAGGGATTTTTTTTGTAAAAAAAAAAAATGTTTTTCAATTTTTTCTTTAAGTTTCATTTATATTTTCGATATTTCTGGTCTCGAATAATTCCAGGCAGAGAAGACTTCTTTTTTTTCGGTTTGAAACTAATTTCTCTTTGGTCTTGAATGCAGATCCTCCAGGTCTTGAATCAGACCCATTGATTCACGGAACATATGAAGAAAATAAAATGTATTTTTTTTCGTAATATAGTTTTTCAAAACTCTGGAACTGTAAATTACGCTTTGTCATATTGCATGCTGTCTTTTCCTCGCGTGTCCTGTAAATCTTTTTATACGATACAAAATTTAAGGAACATTAATTCGTTTCCATAATTAATATCTAATGTGTCTATTAAAGTATATAATTGTGGTAAAGATGTTGCGCAGTTGGAAAGATTAGCGGCAAATTAATTTCGCCCCCAAAAACTGTTCTTCGTGCTGAATGTGCTCCCGCGCAATGTCTCCATAAGCCTTCCAACACAACGCGCTCTCCCTCCGCTCGAGCGCAGAGACGATCTAATTGCGTTACCGCGCCATCGATTAGCGAGATAGCAGGGCGAGATTCCTAGATGCAAGTTATTCCTCCTAATGAGTGCTACTTCCGATAATTCGATAGATATTCCCGCCGAGTTGCACGCTCCCCGCGGGGCGGGGCGGGGCGGCGCCCAGACGCGGTCGCCGCCACCGCCGCCAAATGTCGATGTTGTCTCGGTAACGAATTACGAGCGCTCATTAAGCCGGGCGGGCGGGCGGGGCGGGGACGAGGGTTGCGCGGCGAAAAAAGGCGCGGGCGCCGTCGCGTCGCGTAGTCAGGTAATTAATACGTTATTCGTCCGTCCTTGGCATTCTTTTCGGCGCCCGCGCCCGCGCCAGCAATTGCCTTTTACGGCAAACGGCTGCTTGTTAATTTAGCGACGAAACCGCAGCGCGCCCTTTATAAAAATAGTAGCCGGCCTTCGCGAAAAAAGCGGGTGGCCGGCGTGATATTTAAAATGTTACGGTTGCGCCTGGGGAGTGCCCTCGCTCCGGCGCCGGGAAGTATCGATAAAATCGATGGGTCGCCGCCGCCCCCGTATTTCGTCGCCCCCCGGGCGGCGTGGAGCGCGAACGCCCGCGCCCGCGCGGTCCCATCAGGCCGCGTCTGCTTGGCGCTCGTCGCCCTGCCCCGCCCCCGCCCCCGCCCTCGCCCTCGTCGCTTTCTCCGGGGCTTCGCCTCCCTCTTCGCCCCCGTCATTTGCCTCGTCGCTGCCGAACCGATTGCCCCATCACGCTCGCCGCGCCCGTCGTCTCTCTGAACCCCTCTGTCCTCACGCTGCCGCTTCTTTGGGCGTCCCAACACTGCCTTAATCGCTTCTCTGTTCTCTCAACCTGTCACGTTGCTTTCGGTTTTTTCGCCTTACGTACGTATACCCGTCAGTTCCCCCCCCCCTCGTGCCTGTAAGATCCCGCTTCCCGTGTGTCCCCAATACATCCACCGGTTTTCGCCCTTCTCGGTTCTTTCCTTCTTTCCTCCGTTCATCTTGCAGTCGCTCGGTTTGTATATCTCATTCCGTCCGCGAGGATGTCTCTCGCCCGCTTTCTCCGCTCCTTGCCCCTCCCCCCTGCCACACCCCGTGCCGTCCCGGCCCGGCCTGAGCGACGGCCCCGCCTCCGCGCCCGCCTCGAAGGGTGCGAGCGGGAGGAAAAGGTCAAGGAGGAGGTAATCAGGCGGCTAATGAACTGGGAAGCTGCGGCGGCGGGGACGCAGGAGGGGCGGGGCGGGGTGGGACGGGACGCGGGGCGTCGACGTTCCCTTCTGCCCATCATTACCGCCTCGGGACGGCGCCGTCTCCGCCCGCCCTCCCAGCCCCGCGCATTCGTCCCGAACCCCCGCCCCGCAGGCGAGGCAGGCCTCGTCCGCGCTCGCTATCCTCCTTCGGCTGCTCTTCCGATCCCCGCCGCTGCACCGTCGACTTTACACAACTCCTCCTTAAAAAGTTGAGCTGCGTTCACCGTCCAACGCTCGCTGGCTTCGATCGCTTTGTTATAGGCCCTCGCCGCCCGGCGCGGCGCGGCCCGGCGCGGCGTGGCGTGGACTTTCCAACTCCCCCGTCGCGCGAGCTTTGTTTTCGGAAATTGCCGATTCTCCCAGAGTTTTTTTTTTTGTTTTGTTTTCTGTGATCGCGATCGGCCCGTCCAAGCTTTGATTCTGCATAAGCTTGCTCTGCAATAGCTGTGTCGACTCTGTTCCGACGCTGGATCTAGGGTTTTGTCTCTTACGGGTTGGTTTTGCGTTTGGCCGGGTAGCCAGGGGTAAATGTGGTGTTGATATTTTGAGTCGTGTACTTGTCAATTTGTTTCGACGTGTTTTGTGCATTGTAGTGTTTGCTGCATCTTTTCATGCATCCTTTTGAACATAGTTCTTTCAAACTTGAAAAGAAAATCGTTCGTAATACAATTTAATCAAGTGTTAAAAAACCGTAGTTTTTGTATTACAATTATTTAGGCGAAAACGGAATGTTTTAAGGATTGTAGGACACAGCTACACTCCCTAAGCTTACTTCATGTACAAAATCCAAAAGATTTATATTCTGCGTGCGATTGTGTTTCACGGTTACTGGTAATAATTTCATTTTACAGCAGCCCGTATTAAAATTTTCTTGTTGAATGCCTCGTAATAAATAGTGCATTTCTATTCAAATTCTGCCTATTTCGTGTTTGACTAACCATTTTGAAACTAGGGAAAATGTTTAAAGGGAACTATACTAAATGTCATTTATTTCTATATTTAAAAACAAATTAACTTCGTAACACCGGAATTAACTTTAATTCTTTTTTTCTATACATTACCTTTGAAACTAGCGTTACACAGTGTGGGTCGTGTTCTCTCAGATCAACCGTCGATCGGCGGCTTTTGGATTTCCGATGCGCAGTTCGCTTGCGCAGTGCGCGCACGTGCTTTAAAGCCGGAGCGGGGCGGGGCGCGGCGGGGCGGGGCGGGGCGCGGCGGAACGCAGCGCGTTGTTCTCATTTCCCGGCCGGTCGTTTTCTGCGGCGATGAGCCCCGCGGCGCGACGCCCGCCCGCCTTCGATCCGCCCGCCCACCGCCCGCCCACCGCCGGCCTCCGGCTAAGTAGTATGAGCGCCGCTGTCCTGATGACTGACATCGATTTCGCGTCTGCGCCCGTGCTCGTGGCCTCTCTGAAGACTGCTCTCCGCGTGTTTCCAACGCTTCTTCAGCGCGGTGATCGTAGGATCGTTGTGGGGCGTATCTTGACATTTCGTGTTTTCTGGGCGATCTGCTCTGTCGTGTTTTAATGATTTCCACCAAGATAATGGGTCAGTACAGTGTGAAGTAGTGTGGTCACATGTTACACAAATTAACTATATGAAGTACTATTTAATACTGATTGCAACAGTCGATATTCTATTATTTGGGATAAGATTAAAATATTATATTAAAAAGCTTCTACAATTATTGTAGAAGTTGCTTGGAGAGCAACGTAAGTATAAATGAAAAAGATTTAATTTTATTGAAGTCCGGCTTTTCAATAGTATGTAGTGAACAAAATGTATGGTATGATTAATAAGTCATGGCACGTGGCATTCAATGGGTTTCCTCAAAGAGTAGTAGCTAAAGCACTCTGTGTGTATGTGTGAGGAAGTATTATACGGCGGACGCCGGCGCGTGGTCGCGAGCACATGGAAGGAGTCAGTGAAACGGGCCACGTGTGCGTCAAACCGAGAGAAGCCGTCGCTGGCGCGGGGGTGGGTGCAGGGAGCGGGGAGAGGCGGTGAGGTCGGGGTGGGGCGAGGTGCGGCCCGCGTAGGCGTAGGGGCGGGGGTGGGTTGGCCGGCGACCGCGGCGGCGCGGGTGGGGGCAGGGGACGCGATCCGCACAGACTGCTGCGTAAATCATCGGGCGCCGCAAACGGCTGCGTCCCTCGCAGCGGCAGCCACAGCCGCCGCGCCCCGCCCCCTTCCCCTCCCTTCCCTCTCCCCGCCGATCCCCTTCCCCTTCCGTCCCTCTCCACCTCTCCTTTCTGGCGTGCGCCTCTGCCTCCGCCGGCGACCCCGCGCCCGCTGGATCTGTCGCTCCTCCGCTCTCAGCTTCCAGCGCTGGCTGACTTCTGGATCTCATTTCTGCCTCAACTTTGAATCCGATCCTTCTCTAACCTGCCGCGCAACCGTCTGTCCTTTCAGTCACCACTACTTCTAATGATAAAGCATCCTCGTAAAGATATCCTAATTTAACTTTTTTTTTTTTTTCGTTTTTATTCCACCTTTCGTGACCCTAACTTATTTTGTCTGCTCAATCTCTTGAGAATGTTTAACCTCACATTCTGGATTCTAAGGAATCTAGATTATGCCTCCAATTTCCGCGCTCCAATATCATATCGCATTTCCTGCTACATCAGTTTCTGTCAATTAGCCCTCTTTTTACCACAGCCGCGGAGAATTCTGGGAACGTCTACATCATTCCCTTGCATGTAGTACTTGTGCCGTGGTTCGCAACGTCGTACTTCAGTCCACTGAAACCGATCGGTCTCAGCAACTCCAACCGCTGTTTTCGCGAGGAGACCCTAAGTTCGCCTCCTGTCAGGCTCCTTTCGAGAGCAGAGCGGTCGGACTGTGCATCGATCTCCGATAAACCGTGGCCATTTCCGTACTGCGGTTGCATTCGAAAGTGACGATTGGTGGACTCCGAACCCTTTACTATTACCCTGCATGAACAGTTTTCGTATTTACACTTTTTCTGTCCTGTCCATTATATACAGTAGCTTGTTAATATGCGATGACATTTCAATGTACACACTCCATTTACTAGAATATATCCAGATAATTTGCTTTTATGAAAAGTGTAAAAATGTGGTGCATTTTCCAACTTTCCTCAAAATATTCCGATGGTTTATTGGCATCAGCGTACAGACTTTTCTTGAATAGATGACTATTCAGCAACGAAGCAGAATCTTCACGACAGAGCACTTCATGTAAAAACAAGAACCTTCAAACTAAGGAGCGGATTCTTATGCTTCATAACAGATGCCAACTCTTGGGGGTTTCCATCAGTTGGTGACTCTTTTGACTTTGAACACAGCATCGATTCGCAGCTATTTTTCTTCCTCGTCGTTTCCTCCTGCGCGCTCTCATTCCGAGAGAGACAGTGTGTTTACTATTGTTGTAGATGTAAAGTACCATCTTCAGACCGTCTCGCAAACTTCGATTTGGCATTCGTCGGTCTCCCTTTGCTAGTGGAGCAGCTCCGGCTGCCATGTGGAGCAGCGTTGCCACCCGCAGCCGCAACGCAGTCTCCATCACCACTCCCCCCAACACCGTGGCTCCTGCCCCGGCAGCTCGGCCATTCGTCCGAATGCCTAAGGAGAAAGAATGGGCTCGTTCTCTGCTCGGCCGCAACCGCTGCCACCGGCCACCGACCGCGCCGACCTTAAAATGAGTTTGCCGCGCACGTAGAACAAACGTACATTTCTGGAAATAGAAATATTAGAAATAGCCCCAAAACCACGAAGGCCCAGGGTCGGGCAGCGGGAGGCAGCTGCGGGCACTCTCTCGTCGGTTCTCCAAGCGGCCTGCCCCGCCCCCCCCCTTCTTCGCTTGGCACCGGCCTGCCCACGCCCGGGCAGGGCAGGCTGTACGTGCGGGCGAGGAAATTCCACAGCACGCGGGACGGCGCGGGGAATATTTCAGTGTCCGGTTTAATTTTTGTTATGGAAGTCAGGTCCCGCGCCGTACGAGAGGGACAGATTAAATTGTACGGATTCTTGTATTTCCCTCCTCGGTCATTTCGAGAAATTAATGGAGTAGTTTATTACGGGAGCGGCCGCGCGCGGGTCGGCTCCCGGCGCGGGTCGCCGCCGCCTCCTCACCCTCCTCCTCCCCGCCACCTCCCCTCCCCTCCCCTCTCCGCCCCGCCCCGCCGGCTCCTCGCAGTATTGCCATCAGTTCCCTTCGATAAATCACCAGTGCCACGCGCACCGGGCACCTCCCGCCGCCAACGCCGCCCTGGCATTACGCTCCGTTATCATACGAAAATATTGCATTTTCATAGTCGGTAACGTATAGCCCCTCGCAGCGGGGGGGGCGGGGCGGAGCGGCGCCCAGAGGAGAGGGAGGCTGGGGCGTTGGCCAGGTCCACCGACCTATGGGTGGGCGTCCGACCGGCCTCCCCATGAACGACGGAGGGTGGCTCCCCTGCGCCGGGCGGAGATTGGCTGCCCTGCGGTACCACGCCGCGTCTCGAACCTTCGCTTCGAACGGCCGCCGCTGAGCAGGGCGCCTCGGGGTTCGAGGCGTGGTCCAGGAAGGGAACTTGGATCCGCACGTGTTTATTTGGGTGGTTGTTGAATGAAACAGCGTGCAGAAATATATTAAACGTGTGTACTTGAAGGAGGATTAAATTTTTTGTACTCTTAATCTCCGATTTCTCGTTTCGTATTGCACCTAACACCAAGCGAAGTGGCTCAGGGCGTAGCGCGCTGACTTCGCATTGCGGAGGCCTAGTTTCGATCCCCGTGTCGACCATTTTGTTTCTTCTATCGGTTAATCAGGCGAATGCTGGGATTGTTCTACTAAAAAGCTACGACCGCAAAATCGCCGTCGCTAGCCAAATTCGTGTCGTCACGAAGTAGTGTAGTCACGAAGCTTAAGCGAATTCGAGATATCGCGGGTTCCTGGTTGGGTAAGAGACTAGGAACCTCAGGATATAACGGCGCCGAGGCCAATTGTCCTTTACGGGACGTATAATGGCGAAATAGAAATACAAATATTACACATAACATTTACTGAGAGATTTTTAGACATTCATTTGAAGAGGAATACATTTCAGCTGTCTGTAAACAGAAACGCCTAAGTCTACTTGAGCGCTATCTACGTGAGCATCGCGTAATCACTTCCACGTTCGTCAGGGGAGAGAAACTTGTTTACGAAGAAACGCGGATTGGAATCACGTTGAAGTCGTGTTTGTTCTCCGCTTCAGCGCGGCGAGCGCGCGGGTTATTTCTGTCCCGAAGGGCGCCGGGCGCGGGAGGTTGATCAGGGTCCTTGGGAGCGAAGCGGAGGCGGGGCGGGGGCGGGGGCGGAAGCGGGGGGGCGGAAGGGCGCCCGCCGTCCAGAGCCTCGCCTTTAATCCGTCGCCGGCCCCGCTGATAATGAACCGTAACACGGGCGGCAACCTGAAGGCTGTACGGGAGGAAAGGGGGGGGGGAGCGGGGTCCCTTGGGGTGGGCCTGCCCTGGCGGGTGTAGTCTCCGCGGAACTTTTTTTTTTCTATTTCCTTTTTCTTCTTTTTTTCCTTTTTCAAGTCAGCAGTCTCCGGGCCCGCTGTCGCGGCGCGGGTGGCCCTTAGCGAAGGAAGGCGCGCAGCCGCTCAAAGGGCGGCGCCCGTCCCCGCACACGCCCTTCGTCGGTGACGGTGCTCCCGCCGTCCCCGCCTCCGCAGCGTCGGCCCGGGGAGTCGAGCGGAAACTGGCCCCACGCCCCCCTTCCTCCCCCTCCCCGAGCGCAGCGCCCTTTCCTCTAGGTCTCCGTCGCTGGCGCCGTGCGGTGCGGCACCCGAGGAGGATTCGTAAAGCGGGCCCTCGCCCACCTTCCCTCCGCGCTCGTGCCTCTGACCTGCGGGCTTCCAGCGTCCCCGAACACGTGCCAGCCCAACCACCGCCGCTGTCGCCGCCGTTGCGCCAGGCAGAGCGACTTCCCGTCCATTTGTCCAAGTTTTCGATGTCTTCCTTCAACCACCGGCCGCGATTGCTCACTAGATTGTCATTACCTCTATTTTGGTGTTCGTTCTCTTCGTAAACTTCCTTCTCCGTTATTACACAGATGCTTGCTTGGAATCTAGACAGTAGATGAAAGAGAAGCGTTTTCTATGCTGTTAGTTTCGCGCATGCGTCGTTTTTACTGTCTAATGACAATGAAGCTTTTACTGTCGTTGACGCCAAATATTCTCTCCTTCAGCATCTTACTCTCTGTGCGCAGTCGTGATTCCCAAGAATATCACTTGTGCTCTCTTTCGCGTCCTTACTTCCAGCGCTTCTCTCGTCCTCGACCACTGCGCCTTGTGTCTCCGCCGCCCCCGTCGTCGCTTTCCTAGGGCATCACCTCCGCTGCGTCGCTGTGCACTCAGCCTCCACCGTGCCACCGCCACCGCCGCCGCCGCCGCCGCCGCCGCCGCCGCCGCCGTTCGGCCGGGCGAAATGGTGCAGTGTCGTTTTCAGCGAGAATCCCGGGGCGGCGAGCGACCCAACCCAGGGCCGGGCGGGGTGAGGCGGCGCCCCGGAATTTGCATTCCGGCCAAGTGCATGAGTTCCCCGCGATGCGTTGTCTTGGGCGAGGGTTTCTTCAACGCAGCTTGGAGAAACGGACGCTTTCGACGGAGGCCGAACTTTGTTTTATGTTTCTTTGCGTTGCATTTTCCGTTGCTTATTGACCAGTTGATCGGTAAATAAGCATAAGGATGCGCGTTTGGTGCAGTTGTTGCTCCGAGAGTTGCGGACGTTTTTTGGTGTGCCTGTTTCGCGAAAAAATACCATATTATTGTACGTATTATTCAAAAGTTCAGTCCCTTTGTTAGGAAAGATGCTTCAAAATTCCTAAAGAAAATAATCAGTAACATCAATAAAAATAGCATGAAATGTCGTTTTGAATTATTCACATTTGTGTAATATATTTACGACCTACAAGTATAACTTTACTGCTCAATGTGTATAATTCAACCACTTATCTTTTTTTTTCTTGTAAATACGTGTACTCCTAGATCTGCTTGCAAATATTTTTACGAATTTCGTGCACAACACGTTGCAACATAATCCAATGTCACTGTTATCTCAAGTCTGTTTCGCTCTTAAATAGGGTTTTTTAATGCTTTATAATATTGCCTTTCATTATTACGCTCCTAAATCGTGCTACCAGGAACTGTAGCTTCACTTGATGCGTGACACGTATTATCACGTTTTCACAAGACAAGAAAATAATTACGAAATTTTAAATCCATGTGGTTCTCGTGTTGCAAAACGCATATTATTTCAAGATTAAGCTTCTTCTATATAAAATTGTGTACCTGGTAATACCCACGCGTCTTCTCAGGCACGCGTCGGGTGGGACGCATCCAGATCCCACGAACGCGGGTAGAGTTCCTGGGAATCCCCACCGGATACACCGCCCCGAGCGCGCCCTCTCTTTATGAACAAGGTTACGCTGTCTCGCGGGCGTTCATTGTGCGGACGGGTCTTCCTTCGGGTGGTGGCCCCCGCCGTTATTCATTATCGCGGCGCGCGGCCCGGCCCGTCGCCGCCTCGCCCTGTCTAGGCGTGCACGCCGCCCCGCGCGGAGGGATTTTTCGATTCAGCCGCGCGTTATGGAAGGTTTCGCGCAGAACAATTCGCCTTGTCCGGCCCCGCAACGAGCGTTGTCAGAAGTGTTGTGTGCGTGCGCGCGCGCGCCGCGATGTTGTTGTTCCTTGTTAGCCGGCCGTGGCCGACGCGACGGTGAAGGCCCCTCTCTCTCTCCCTTCTTTGTGGCAAGCGCCGCGCCGCGCCGCGCCGCCTGCTTTTCCGCGCGTCGAGGGGAACGCGTCCTTGTCTCCCGAGCCACCTGTCAGCGCGAGCGAATAAATTATACGCGGCGGGGTGTATCGTTGAGGAGGCGAAGGGAGGGAGGGAGGGGGAAGGAGTGTGGTGTGTACGAAGAGCCGAACTGCAAGTGGAGACGGAACGGACTCGCGGACCTCTCCTGGACAATGAGCTTCTCTCCCCCCTCCCTCACACACACACACACACACACACGCACACACACACACGCACACACACACACACTTTCTGTGCGCGGAAACAGCTCCGGAGTTTTGCCGCCTGGCCGTCTCGGAGTAGCTGTGAGGTGACAGCGCAGCATGTTCGATACGAGAGTTTGTAGTGGATGATGAAGTCGAGTAAGATTATGTTTCAATTAACCTTCGTGTGTATCATATTATGCTTTTGCGTGTAGGTAGGCGGTCGAATAAAGATAGGGATTTTAAAGTCTTCATTACGATTGAATTTAATACGATCGTTCATAATCTTTGACATTCTCCAGAACATTCCAGGGTGTATTATGTTTGCATTTACATTCATTCCTTACTTGAAAGTAAGTTCTTTTGAATTCTTAAGTTGGTAATAGTTGTCTTGACAAACACACAATGTGTGTTGAAATCCTTTTATTTCGTTTACTCCAGCCCCAGTACAGAAAAATCTCTCATACAGGTGGAGAAGTAGTAAATTAGTTTAGAAGGAATTATTTCATGTATTCAGTTTATTTCTATGATTTGAAGTAGTTTTAGAGTTACACTTAACCAAGACGATGGTATACTTGCTCTATTAAATGTTACATATCACTGGAATTGCCCACACAGTAAGTTCAATCATGAACAGTGTGGGTCGATGCACTTTATGGAGGCGATCAATTGAGGCGATGTGATCTCCAGATCGTGAAACATTTTATGGCTTTGATGACGGCGATAAATTCATGTCGAAAGATGGACATAAATGGAGCGAACTGCTGGACTTGGCTTGCGAAGGTATTGTGGTACAGCAGTGAAAGTGTTAGGATGAAATAGTAGGATAGCTGCATGCAACAGCCTGAAAGACTGTTGTGTTTCATTACCTGGGATAAAGGACACCAACAATTTAGGAGACCTTGTCAGTTAGAGCTCAGTCGATTGCTTTTAGGTCTTTTATGTACTACTAAAATACATGAAAAAAAGAGGTCATAATGTACTGTGTTATGTATGTAGAATATTAGTGACGAATGCAACAGTCATTTCGGTGAAGTTGTTATTACCTACCTCTTTCATTTTTCTTTTGCCTGCTAGATTCGGTTTGTAACTTGGACATACTTCATACATTTTCATTAGAAAAATCGAAATATTCAGAACAGAGAATTAAGGCTCGGAAAAGAAATTGTTCAAATAATTTTTGCGTTGTGTAGAGAAATGGAAAAAAAAATGTAACATACTTGTATTATGAGTACTGCAGAATGAGCCGTGCATGCTAAGGTAAGCTCGACCTTCGATTTATAGAACCGTATCAGGCTGAGATATTGCGTTTCTGGATGTGGCCAAGTTGCCATAATTCGAAACGGCGCTTCGCTTTGTGCTTCCATCGGAAGCGGGCCGAAGTTGTCCCGAGGCGGCCCGGGGCTCCTCCGCGGGCAGCGGGCGGGAGCGCGGGCGGGGAGCGGGCCGGAGCTGTTTCCAAGCCACCGTCGCCGTGTTGCCGCTCCCAATCCAGAGCGCGTGTCCCATCCGACGGGGACCGTCAAAGCGACGGCGAAATTGTGGCGGGCTGCCCCCCGCCCCCGCCCTCATCCCCCACCCTCTGCGCCCCGCTCCGCCCTCGGGCGGCCCCACCGGCCAAGTTTTCGTGTAATTTGCGTTTCATGACGCGAGTTCAAAAGACGGGGTCGGAGCGGAGCGTGGCGGAACGGGGGGGGCGGGGCGAGGCGAGGCGGTGAGGGACGAGTCGAGTCGACGAGACGCGACGCTGCGAGGTGGGACGACCAGGCGCGGAAGGGAGAACGGCGGCGTCAGTGCCTGACAGACGTCACGGGCGGTGCGGTGCAGGCGCCGCCATCGCCGCCGGAGGATACCGCCTTGCTAACTGGCGCGAGAACGCGCTGGCCGCTCGCAGGAAAGCGCTTATTGAAAGGTCAAGCGTATCTAAAAACTTCCTTTGTGTTGGTTTTATTACAGCACGTAGATTTCCATTTCTACGTGCTATTCCATTTCTGTACTTTTTTGCTTTCTTTTTCTCTCTAGTACTGTCTACTTTATGTAAAAATTATCTCCAAATATCATATTTGAACTATCGTGTTTTAATCTTTACGAAATGGACACTTGTGATAATAGTACACAACTGTAATGTCTCAAATTTTGTAACCGGAAAAATATCAGATGAAGAAAGGTAGTCGCGTATTCGTATGAGGAAATTGAGTGTTCGTAACTTCGGCATTTTTTCTGAAGTGTACTGTTAATTGTCACTAGCCATCCCATTTTCTTCCAGTTCTGTTTCTGGATGCAAGCTACAGTGTAGACCTTGTCGAATTTAGTCTGATACGGAACAACTTACCACTGATTTATATGAGAGACGGTAGCTTATGTAATTATTAACACTCAATACAATTCCATTGTATTAAACAATATGTGATTTCAAAATATTCTAATGTGCGAAAATCTTTTTCCATGTCGAAGGCGAGTTGACCACACATTGGGAAATGTCTTGGGTAATTTGGTAATGCTTCTGAATATCAACATGTTGGCATGCGCATGCTGCCTGTGAAACGAGCTTCAGATAACGCAGTTGTTTCCAAATTCTTGACATCGTGGAAATCGTAGGAAAGGAATTGCTCATCGGTAAATGCCAGTTCTTTACTTGTTTTCTTCTGATCACATGTGATTACTACGATCGATCTGGATTTAGCTAGAACATCCAGTAGAATTCGAGTGTACGGCCCCAGAAAAGTTATTCTTCAGAGCTTTCTCGGGGTTTCTTGTTAAAAAAAAGTTACAGGATTCAAAAGTTGTAGCTAACTTCCATGTTTACATTACAAACGGCATTTATGTGTGTATTTCTTTAAAAATTCGTTTTCAGCTGCTATAGTTGATATTTCCTGCGAAATCGTTCCCAGGATACTCGTGAGGAGACGTACGATTCCGCGTGTCGCAGTTTGGGAATCGCGGGTGGGCCCGCCCCCTCCCCCTCCCCCCCACATACCCCCACAGCGCCATTGACGTCACGGCGCGCCGTCCGTCGACGGCTGAGCCCCGGCGCAAACACGCTCGCGGCGCGATTACGGCCGAAATCACGGCCGCTGGGCCGATTCTTTCCCGCTCTGCTAATGGCTCGTTTAAGCGCGCCGCGCCGTTCCCACTCGCCCGCCCGCTCGCGCCCGCGCTCGCGCTCGCGCCGTGTCCAAACAGGCGCGCAAAGAAATGGCGAGAATTAATTATGATCAATCCAATGCACATCGCGTCAAATTGGATCTCGGGCGAGCGGGATGTTTTACGCCTTAATCGTTCTCAACGGCCCGCCCCCGCTGATGCATGACTTTGTGTGTTTGTTGGTGTATTTGCTCTGGGTGGATGCTGGATGGAATTGCTGAATCCGATTAATGAATGTCAGTGTTAGAAATCCTTGGGCATCATGGTGGTGCGGTTTCTCAAAAAAGGATCGTAGCTGTGGAAACAAATATTGGATTATAGTTTGCTTTTTTTTCTTTCTAATTTCTGTTATGAACTTGTAGAAAAGATTGGAGATTGTTTTGTCGGGTGATGGTAATTTCCAAATATTTTAAATAATGAGGGAGTCGAAGCTTGTTTGCAAGTCATAAATATGTACAGATCCCAATCCTAATGGACAGAATATTCAAATTTTGAACGTGGTGGAACAAATAAAGCGATGAATGTTAAAGCATGTTAAAGAATTAGGTCTCAGACTTTATGAAATTATAGCACAGTGATGTAATTGATAGATATTTAATTTTGTATGCGTTTTTTGTTTCCTAAGAAAAAAGCTGTTTGAACAGCATTTTGATGAATTAGAAATAATTGCAATTGATAATTATCTGGATTAAAAGTGCCCAAATTCTACTTTCGTGTTCCTAATGTTTATTGACAGGATTACATTTATTAAATTCATATTAAAACGCTCCTCAAATCCTTTGTATTAGGTACTCACATTTACTATGGAGGGTTTATTGGAGATGTTATACACAAATGTTGGTAGAAGTATGTCTACACGGAGTGATCGTAGTGAGTAGATATCAAAAATAGAGACATGGGTTGTTTTCCCCTGATTAGTTAAACATGTGAAAATTGTTGAATTAGTGAAAATTTTTACTACGGCAATGCTTTCCAAACAGCCCCCCCCTCCCCATGAATATAAAAGCGGAGGCATATTCAGTATGACTCATCATTCGTGCCAAAATTTCAAAATTTATTCAGAGACTCTGATTATTTATCCAAAAATTGTAACATCGAATGTGGTAGTGCGCCCGCAGCGGGGTAAAAAACAGAAAGAAGCGTCGGTGGGGCAGTGGCTGCGGCACAAATTGCGCGGCGGCGGGCGGCCGCAGCCCGGGCGCGGAGCGCGTTGCCAGAGCGCTCGGTCCTTTTTGCGGCGGCGGCGGCGGCGCGGACGGCGAAAATATGCGCCGGCGATCTGCGGAAACGCGCGCTAATTTTCTTTTGAGCGGTTTCATTAAACAACCGCTGTAAAGGTGATAATTTTTCTGGGGACATAACTTGCAAAAATGGTGGTCGGGAACGGGGACAGCGGAACGGAGCGAGGGGGGGGTGGGGTGGAGAGGGGATGGGGGGGTGGAAGGGTGGAAAGATACCACGATCGCCGCGATGGCTCCGCTGGCGAGTCTAGAATTACGCGGCGGCCAGGATAATTCCAAAGTTTTGGACACTGTGACCTAATAACTACTCGGTTCCATTCCTCATCGCTGCGATGTAAGAAATTTATTTAAAACCGAGCCCGAGTAATCTCGGGCGTCACTTCCGCTCGAGAATTACGTTTTATGGCCCGGAGAACAATTGCGAAAGTTTTGATATTGATATCTCTACTTAGTGAAATCCGGCAACGAAGCCGGGGGGATGTTGGTAATAATTTTCCTCCCGTCCCCGCTGCTCGTCGCTCCGCCCCCGCCCCTCCGCCGTCCCCCCCCCCGCGTCGTCCTCGCCGTGCCGTCGCTCCGTCCGTTACGCGCGATTGCAAGCGACGGCCTGGCCGCAACTCCCGACTCACTGCCCTTGATATCGACTTGTGGGCTCGTGCTGAGGACGTTTCGATTTGAGACCTCTCTCACTCGGAACAAATCACTGAGAAATGTGTTTTTCTTTTAACGGCTTGTGGCATGAGAATTGAAAGCTGGCAAGGTGATTTATTCTTGTGCTAAACGTTATTGGTCAACATTATTAAGAGTATTATCATTACACGAAATACGTTACAATTCAGATTTAAATTCTTCTTTGTGTTCGTTATCAATGCTGCAATATGGTGAACAAACGCGAAAACAGGAAATTTCTTCCATTAAAATGCTGCAAATATTCCACCTTTTATTACGAAATTATGTTCGATGACCGTTGTATTACGTACCATTCATGTAGAATTTTAAAATATTATCGCTTTTCTTTGAAGTCCTTGGCGAATGACGAAATGTCATATAGACTTTGTAAATTACTACTTCATGTTTTCGTCGTACTACGCGGGAATTGAAGTTGGCTTAATAAAAAGTCTTCATATTAACTAATTGAAAATCTATACCGAGTGAACAATTATTGTTAAACAAAATTCCTTTCTGTGTTAGCTTCCTTCACCTTATGAGTTGTTTGTGCCTGACTGGAAGTGAAGGTTTGCAGTAACGATTTGGAGGAAACCCCAGGTTTTATTTTCCTATGAGGAGTACTCTCCCAGGAATATTCTCAGTGCTCACCTTGGGTTATTGTTTCTAACCATTATTTCATTCCCAACATGTCCCTACGTCTTCCCCATCTAGTAATATGTAATGAAGGAATTGCCAGTACTAACACTGCAGATCAATGTGAGCTAATGAACCATCCTCGTTTGCGCGCTTGTCACGGGCATGCTTGCTCCCTGTTTGCGGTGTCTTGCATGGGATTGTGCGCATCTTCTCGTCCATCACGTCAGCCCTACAGTTATTCCTTTCTTTTGCTTGTTGCAGTAAACGCGAAGCCACTGACTTTCGACGAAGTCTATAACCAGTCGAGCCCCACCAACTGCACGGTGTACTGCGGGGGCCTCACCAACGGCCTCACCGAGGAGCTCATGCAAAAAACTTTTTCGCCCTTCGGCAGCATCCAGGAGATCCGCGTCTTTAAGGACAAAGGATATGCCTTCGTGAGGTGAGTACTTTTGCCTTTTCTACTTCCTTCAACATAGGGATTATTGGCCTCCCTATTGTAGGAATTATGTGCAGCCCTTGCAGAAGCGTCAACACAGAAATGCTTCCAGTGGTATATTGCCTTGATTGTTTACTGCGTAGAGAATGGGATACGCATTTTGTCTTTTCACGGATAAAAAATAAACGGATTAATATAAAGCATGAAAATGAAAACATGCACTGTAGATAGTAACAATCATGACACATTGTACAACCCACATCTGAAAACACTGGAAATTTGATACACTTTAGTTTTAATTTCCAAAACTATAACAATAACAAGTTTTAGGTTCAAGAAGACGTTAAAAAGAAATTTATTAACTTCAATATTCATTTTCGAGGCACTTCTTGAGACGCATTTTCCAGGACGATCTTGAGACACTTCTGAATACTTATGTACGTATAGTTCAATTTCCTTGGATTCCTGAGCAGTATGTTCAAACATCACTGACTCGCGTCCTGAAAGAACAGATCTTTTGCGATATTTTCCTTCTGGACGATACCTAACTAGAAGCACCGCGAAGAAGAAATCGCGAAAGAAAAACCCGGCGGTTCGTGCTGGCAGGCATTCCCCAGCGGCGCGGCGGGGTGGGAGGCGCGGGGGCGGTGGCGGGGAGCTCTAGGGAGGAAGGGCCCTCGGGCGGTGACGGCGAGTGTGGGTCACGAGAGCGCCTTCCCGCGATAAGCGCTGCATTAGCATAACCGCTCGCGGCGGCGGCGGCCTCGGCCCAGCACACTGCCGCGGTCGCGCCGGAGAAGCTGCTCCTCTTTCGGTTAGAGACACACGAGCGTCAAATGACTGACGTTAAAATGCGTCCGTCGGAGCGCAGTAGGGACGGACCCGTTGTAACGTTTCGTATACAAAATAACGAATATTGTTTCTCATATGTTTATTATCGTTTCGTATGGAATTAACGAATATTGCTCCTCGTAAGTTTGATTACGGTACGAACGGTGATGACGTGAGATAGAGAATTTATTGTAAGACAATGATTGGTAAACTAAACTGTGAAATGCTAAATACAGAACAGTGTAATTGATCTCGAAATCAATGAATATTGAAGTGGATTGGAATAAAGAATTAGGAAGAATGTACATGATGTTATTAGTAAGTATTATGGACTATAGAAATTAAACTGAAACGTTACAACATACAGGTCGTGGCACTAGCGCGCTGCAGTGATGCGTGGCAGTCAACGGACGTGACAGTCGTATAGCAGCCAGCGAACATTAGCCGCAATGTAGTTCCCGGCGGACCTTGTAGCTTCTTAGGCATTCATAGCGTGGAGAACAAACAGAGTACTAGCGACGTACCTTAAACCACTTTTAAAAAAGCGGTATGCGTGTTTACTTTCACAAAATAAATAGATTCGACATTGAAAGGTTATTTAATGAAGCGCACATGCAAGCATTAATTATAGAGAACATGTCACAACGTTATCTTGCCTTATAATGTGATCAGCTAAGTTTGAGAGCAATTGTCTGAACAACGGCTCGGACATTTGAAAGAAAAAATTAAATAATCTCACCTTTGTTGCATAATTTCCGAAAGAAGATGTAAAATGTTCCCTCCAAAAGCTGCTGGCTGTTAATGGGATGCATCGACCATCTCCTTGTCTTTTCTTTTAGTTCCATTTCAATGTAACACACAATCGCTACTGGGCATCCGTATTTGCTTCAATGTAACACACAATCGCTACAGGACAAGTGACGTTCGTTGGACGATGGTGATCGTGCACATGTTGCCTGCCAACCAACGAGCGACAAATTGACGGACGTCAACGACATACGTTTCGCGAAGCAAGACTAAGACTAGAGCCTGCCGCGAGCGCACGAACAGGAGATGGTGCTCGCCTCCGACGCGTAACTGCGTGCCATAGCAGTAAATAGCAGCGGCGCCAACACGTGACGGAGCACTACTCTCCCGCTCCAACGATTGGCTCTCGCCGCGGCCGCGCAAGCTGTCGTACAAGCGACGAGGGTGTCAACGACAATTTGCTATTAATACATTCGCCGTACGAAGGCTGCAGGCGCCACCGCCGCCGCCGCCACCGCTGTCGACGACGTAAAATAGCGATTCTGAAGCCATTAGCTCCCAGATGTGCGAGTCCTTTGTGACGGAGACGTTAACTTTACCGTTGCGCGGTGCGTCCGCTTCGGTACGCAGAGGACCCCCCACCCCGCCCCACCCCGCCCCCACCCTGCGCCACCCGCCACTTCCGCGCCGATCTCCCCCCCACCCCTGCGCTATTCCTTTGCGCTCCCTCATCTCGGCGCGACGTCGTCGGTTTGAGCTACGATAATGTTGCGAAGCCCCCTTTTAATAAATGTACTAAACACGCACGAGTCTTCGCTATGGGGCCGAGAGCGAGTTACGGTGCCGTAACTGCCACCGTTTCCGCGTGAAGAATGAGACGAGCGGAAGCGACGGTGGAGGGGGCGCTTTCAGAATCCGCGCGCTTCTGGTCGCTCCCTGCCCCCGCCCCCCTCCCCCTCCCCCTCCGCCGAACCTTCTCCTCTCCGACGTGTCGTACGGGAGGGGTCGCTTCATAAAATCTTTCGAACAGCCGGGCATTATCTTCTTTATGAAACTTTGTTATGGGCAAACTCGCTTGGAGCGGGTTCGGAGCGCGGGCGGATAGTGAGTGGGCGGGGGCGGGTTCGACGTCGGCGGAGGTGGAAACGATGGAAAGGATCGTCGTGGCAGCGCCGCTGCTCGCGGGTCACTGGCCGTGTCCCCGCCACACGCGTGGCGGCGCTGCGGCTAGGGCGCTGCCCTTGAACGCCCTTTGACCGCCGCAGAGGTGGACACAAAGGGCGAAATAACCACTGTTCCCCGGGGGTGGTATGGGAAACGACGCGGACGAGAAGTCGCGACGGTGGAGCCTGTAATAGAAAGTTCTGAAGCTGTCTTAGAACGTAAGGCTCTCGCTATGTACTGTTGTACATGATGGATATATAATGGATATATGATGGATACATGATGGATACATAATGGATACATGATGGATATATATACGAAAGAGTAGAATGGCGTCATAAGTAACAAAATTATCCTGAGCAGACTTTGCCT
The DNA here is from genome assembly GCA_031308135.1 of Acheta domesticus. Lineage (NCBI taxonomy): Eukaryota > Metazoa > Arthropoda > Insecta > Orthoptera > Gryllidae > Acheta > Acheta domesticus. Next base: position 251,665,048 of record JAHLJT010000631.1, read on the forward strand.
CTTTTACGAATCTAGTTTAAGTGTTGATACATAAACTACGTCACCAACATAATTGTTGTACAATTCTTCAGATCTATTGATTTTTGATCTGGAGGCAAACCTGTTATATTCACGCAGACTGTATAAAAATACATCCCCACAACGAGGTATGACGTATACGACCACAAAAATGCAATCATTTTGCGGACAGTGACTCTTCCACATCTCTAGCTTCACTCAAAAAATTAATCCGCTGTCTTTCCCGCCACTCATAATCATTTTTATTTAATATGCATCCGTATGACCCTGCAGCGCAGTGAATTAACGTGTTTATCCCGCATTTATAATAATTACAACTCACTAGAGGCTGAAATAACAGGTTTCCGTTTGTTTACGTATCGCTTGTTTCATAATATTTACATTGACGTGTATTGACGCCGCGCTGGTGTTTACCAGTTGTCGCGCAGTGCGTTCCAATCGCTCGCCCCGTCCCGCCCGGCGCGGGGCCGGGCTCGCGCCCGCGCCCGCGCTCATTCGCCACCCAATAAGACTCCACGCCCCCCGGAAGGCGGGCGTGTGTATAGTGTGGGTTATCACGGAAGTTCGTGTGTGTCCGAAATTGGTTCTCTTCGGTATCCCATTCGATTTCACTCCGCTCCCATACGAACGATTCCTCGGGGGACGAGGACGACCTCTTCAATCGGGAACTCTTCTCCGCTAACCGTATGACCAAACGAAATACGGTATCTCCCCTCCATCGCACGGCGCACCCCCCCACCCCACCCCTCTGTCCTCTATCACGGAGTCTCGCCTGCCATTCAACGCGCATTTTCCCGTCCAAGATAACGGAGGAAGGTGCCCGTATATTCGTATTTAGGTCGATAAAACACTCCGGGAGTGTCAGATGAATGGGCACTTAAGTCGGAATCACTAAAGTACGTTTATGGAAGAGGGTTATGCGGGATTAAGGAAGCTCTGCATGCGCCGAGCTCCGAAAAGGCAAACAGACTTAACGATAATGATGATGACGGCGAAACAGCTACTCCTCGAGGCGGGAGGCTGCGGCCGCCAACCTTCGGCTGTGCGGGAGCGTGGGGGCGGGGCGGGGTGGGGGACGCTGTAACGGCCGCGCCTCGTTTGAAACTTTCAATACCTGAGGACTCGTCCCATGCTCCCGCGCCGAGGGCCCCGCCTACCCCGGCGAGCACAACGGGGAAGGCTCGGCCGCTTGCATAGAAACGACCGCGAAAGGGGATGATGCGGTAAAAAGGCAACAAGCTTTGGATTTTCCACGCTCTCCTCTCCGCTTTCGAGCCGGCCAGCCCCGCCCCCCGCGCACCCCGTCACCCGAGCTCTTTACTGCTCGGTCTATGGGGTTCAAATATTGCGGGCGCCGTTCCGGCCTGGCCCCGCCCCCGAGAGCCGCGACGTTAAAAAGCAGTTGCTCGCCCGCAACTTCCTCCTCCGTTGGTTCTGCCAAGGAGCTCTCATTAGGTAGACCTCCCTCCGCGTTAAAAAAAAAAGAAAAGAAAAGAACGCGACCTCGCGCTCGGGCTGTACTCTGCGCCTGATGACTGCCTACGAAATTTTGACAACTAAACAGAAGTTTCTGCAGTGCAAGTATTTCGTCGCGTAAAGGTTGGAATCTTATTACTGTTTCTGTGAATGTCGAAACAATGCAGATAAGGTTGAGAAAGTAAATTCGTGATTTCAGACTTGTAGATAAATTGCTATAGACGTCACTGATGCAAGTGTTCAGTGTGAATTTTCTCAACGAAAATAAGCACATCCTCAAAATTGCGGCCTGAAAGACTCTGAATGTCCTAGGACACGCTAGAATGTCGTTTTCTAAGTAGCGTGCTCTATAAATATTATACTTTCGTAATATTCTGAAACGTTGAAACTTTCTTCATCAAGGCTAGCTGTTGCATAGTTCGTATATTTGCATAGTTCGCTTGAAATCACGAGGCCACGTCCTTTATCCTATTTTGACCTTTGTTAGACTTTGAGATCTGGACGTAGCCCATTTAGAAAGAGTTTCCCTGAGTTCGTTCTGTTATTTTGTAACTATAAACAAATGTTTAGTTCGACTATTGGTCTACTAGAAACAATTTGATTCCAGTTTTTTCACCGGAATGTTCAGCGACAAACTAGTGGAGTTGCAACAGCACGTACTCTTTCGCATTAAGCACTACCTGTGTTCACTATGTTTCACATTGTTATTTCTTGTGGATTAACAAAGTAAATTGAATGCCTTTGCGTCTGATAGAAGAAAATTTTCCTCCTTGTTCTTGTTTCTGCTAAAACTCTACGTAGCCAGGTATATCTTGAAGAAATTGAATTATAACGTTGCTACCATTTCTTACAATCTTCAACAATTTCATAATGAAACATGATTCTATCATTGAAATAGCAAAGACTTGAAAATGCAGACGCAGCAATACCTAATTATACCTCATATTACCGTTTGTAGATTCTCTACCTCTGACGAGATTTTAAGCCTTTTTTTTTCTTTTTTATGTCTGTTGTTCTTGTCCTCCAAAACATTAATTATTGTAAGTGTTCGGTTGCATGGAGGCTGACAAACGGACGCTGGCGGTCGACGATATCACGAAACAAAGGCCGCCTCCCGGTGCGCCATTTCGAGTTCCCGGGAGGTAATTATTTTTTCGTCCTCTCCTTCCTTCCCCGCGTCGGAAACCGCGCGACAACGCGCCAGTGCGCTAATTTCCCCAGCCCCTGCCCCCCCCTGCCCGTCCCCTGCCCCCGCCGCCCTCTTCGGCGCCGGTGCCACGCGACGCCCGGCGCGAAGGGCAGCCGGGGACGAGGCGCCCGGACGCCAACTTCGCTACTCTGTCATTTAAATAACGATTGTGTAGCGCAGCCTCAAAGAACATCTGTGGGCCCCACAGCGTAGATCGCTAAGGCGGTGGTGCCATAGTGATCTCGGACCGAGGGGGCCCGGGTTCGAGTCCTGCCTCGGGCATGGTTGTATGTGTTCGTCCTTTCACTCCCTATCATCACCATATCGTTTCATCCTCATACTATAACGTTCCATCCAATAGTGGTCGCTAATTACCTCGTAGTTAATGCGACCTTAAATAACCAAAAAAAAAATTTCTAGTTAGATGCAGTGATGCGTTAGTAGTTATATGAGTCAATTGAACAGATTTACTTCCATTTCTGAATCTCCTAGTGCGGTTGTATTTATGAAAAGATACTATGATGAAATTGGAAAAAATAACACAAAAAGCTTTACAGGTTTTAGTGAGTTGTGATTGGATATTGCGATATATTTATTCTCAGTGCTAACATCCATGAGCTGTTTTACATTCGGAAATATTAGTGTTGTCTTTTCCACGTATGTGATTACATTCGCCTGTACCCACAGCGTTCTCTTATCTCCCAGTTAAGCAGCCGTATTTGGAGAATCAAGTGCGGTAGTGGATGACGTTAGTCATTGGCTGCCCTATGCCGAAGGGGACGTGGGGGACAGGCTCTCGAAATCCGCCGTCCGGCTGTGCCCTCGGCGCGAAAGGGCGGCGGGCGTCCGGGGCGGTATTTTTAAACCCCCCTTTCCCCGGCGTCCGTATCACTAATCCCGCGCAGGAAGCACCTAATTAATGGCGGACACCGGCCCGAGAAGGGCGTTTCCCCGCCGCGCGCGTCCGCGCCGCCGTCCTCTCCTCTCCTCGCCATGCCCGCCTCGCCCCCGCCCCCGCGCCGCCGTCCGTTCGACCCTTTCTGTTCGTTCGTTACAAGCCGCAGTTAGCCCCGTCGCCCCTAACGTGCTCCCGCGCCCCGCCCCGCCCCCCTGCCCGTCGCGGCGGCGGCCGTCCCCTCCCCCGCGCACGGGGTCGATGGCGGGGGGAGGAGGCGCGACTGGTGGTACGTGCTCCATAACACTTCGGCGCGGCGCCACCTCGCACGAGATTTATTTAAGAGGTGAATAAACGGAGTACAGTACGGAACGCGCTTGGACGTCGGCTGGAAGGGCCAGCAGCTCCAGTGCCTAATCGTTTCCTTACGGTGGAAGGCTGGAGACGTACGCGGTGTGTGACGTACGAAGCCGCGCAGTTCATTGTTTACTGCTCTACGTATCAGCTCACCTAATTATTTTGTAAAGAGGAGTTATTCTGAGAAGGGATCACTTTGGCAGGCCGGGAAACAAATAAATGTCACGCAGGGCGATGTCATTGCAAGAGGTAGTGATGAAGCCATTTACAAATGAGCTAACTGAAAATGAACGCACTGACAAAATGAGTACATAGACGTTGCCAGCAGTGGCCAAGCAGTAGCAATCTCTTCTAATAATGATCTCTCGCTAATATTTTCCTTCTCTATAGTTTTAGTGAATATGGAAGGTTCGCGATGTTAAAGAATTCATTGAGAAGTTTTGTCAGAGTCGAAATTCGTTGTCATAAGTTGACCGGTTCTGTAAAGCTTATTTGCAGCATTCTGTTTACTTAATTTGCCTACCTAAATTTAAGAATTTGTGAAGAATTAATTACATTTACACAGATTTATAGCTTTTGCAAGAAATACTTCTATTGGAGTACAAGGGTATTTGGAAAAGTACATTTGAAACTTTGTGTATTCTTTGTGTTCTTTCGCTCATATAACGTCACCCACACCTTACTAATGCACTACTAGAAGAGAATCAAGTGTTATCGCAGTGTATTAAAATGAATGTCTTATGATAGACTTGGTAAACTATGTCTAGGCGTTACTTGGTTAAAAAAATCTGTTTTTTTCCTTTCGTAGTCTTAACAATTGCGTCGAGCGCTCGAGACTTGACACAGGCGCCCGTTCCAAGAAACAGTGCGGAGGCGAGCGGCGCGGACGCGGGCGAAAACGAAAGGTTCGAGCCAGCAGCAAATATTAGCGGACGGCGGATCGTCTTCCTTAATTAACTCGCTGCTCCTGGCGGCGCTCTCGCGAGCGCGCGCGTCTGGCCGCCGGCGGTGCAGCAGCTGCGGCCGCCCGCCCCTCCCCCCTTCTTTTGTGCGGCGCTGGGCTGTCACGCGCGTAGTCCCGCCCTGCCCCGCCAAGTCTATCCCAGCCTATCCCCGCCGCGCCCAGCCCCGCCTAGTCCCGCCCAGCCCCGCCCAACCCCGCCCAACCCCGCCCAAACCGCCCAGCCGCGCCCGGCCCCGCCCAGCCCCGCTTAGCCCCGCCCAGCCCCGCTTATCCCCGTCCAGCCCCGCCCAGCCCAGCCCCGCCCAGCCCAGCCCAGCCCAGCCCAGCCCAGCCCCGCCCCGCCCCGCCCCGCCCAGCCCCGGCCCGGCTGACTCATCTCGACACGGCCCGACCTGCTCCGCGCACTCCCTTTCCGTCTTGTCTCGTCCTTACCTGCCCTGTCCCGTGCCTTTCCTCCCACTTCTCACTTTCCCATCCTGCTCTGCACCACGCCGCGTCACACCGTCCATCTCTGTCGTCCCCTAGCTCTCCGATGTTACTGATCTCCACTGTCCTGTAGGTCTCTGCTGCGTTAGCTGCGTTTTCTTTGACTCCTGATTTCCCTTTCGCCTTCACCCGTGTCGTTTCTGATTGTTTTGTCTGCGGTGGGCAAGTACCTGGGGACGTAGTTTGTTTCTCTTCCCCCGTCTCTTTTCTTTCTTTCGGCTCTCTAGTTATTTGCTTCCTCCGCTTTCTCTATTCCCTGACTTTGTCCTAACTCAGCGGTATCTATTTGGAACCTATTTTCGTGGACATCCAAACCTGTGTCTTCTTTTCTGTGCCTCATTTCTGGTCTCATGTGCCTTGGATTCACCGTCGCAACGAATTTACCTGCCCTTAGCCGTGTTCTTCGCATGCCTTGTCCTCATTTTGTCCTCATCACCTGCTGCCATCCTCACCGTCGACGTCTTCTGCCGCCCTGGGGGCTCCGTTAAGAGTCTGCGACGAAATCGATATGAAGATTGTTATTTCTGTGCCTCGTCCCCCATCCCTTCCCAAGCCTTCGTTTCAAAGCGATGTTTCTTCGTCGTTTCTTTCCCTTCTTGCGACCGACTCATCCCCCGAGCACTTTTTTGTTATCCAGAAAAAATGCCGATACGGAACGAAAATTAATCGAGTGTTACTTAAATTTGAGTTGATTGTGGAAGACTGTGGGCTCTGTTAAAAGAGAAAAAGTGCTTGAGGTGACGCGCTCTATCGGATTTTTGCTCGGCAAAGTGGGTTCTGTTCCCGCAAATCCCTGTCGCTTTACGTTGACTTTATGCACGCAACACTGCACACAGGTACGGAGAGGCTCCTAACAACTAGACGGCGTTCGTGGAGCAATCCTCCTTCCCTACGCGGACGGTGGGACGTTACGATACAGTCGATACTCGTAGTATCGGTACTGTCCTGACCGATATCTGTAGTATTAATACTGCTCAATTAGTGAACGTAATGTCGAATCCGCATTAGTATTAGGTGGATAATATTAAGTACCACAGTGAAGCATGTTCATTGTAAAATAAATTTAATTTTTCATATAAATATTAAATATTATATATTACAATCTTCAAAACAAAGCTAATTGTAATTACATATTAAATGAATTCTTAAAATATTCTGAATTTTATGTATATATATACAATTTCGAATTTTATTTCGAAAACTTCCTATATCGTTTAAATTGGGTGTAGATACTATCTGATATCCAAGTGTCTATACTTCATTTTCGATAATAATGAAGCTTCGATGCCTCGTGAAGTTGTTTGTATGAATATCACTTGTTGTGTCGAACCTAGTACGCAACATCCCTTCGCGATCGCTCTCATTTCCCGGCGTAAGCCGGGCGCTCCCTCACGCCGACAGTGGAACTACACAGCGAACCGCCAGTGAAACCTTATCGCGCGCCAGCACAGCGCAGTGCGCGAATTAAACTCGCGCCCGCCAATTCCGCTGCTCTGCGAAGGATTTCGGTTTGGTGGCGGCGAAACCGTACAACGCGGCCCGCCACTACGCGGAAGCGATCGGCTCTCATCGGCCTGCCGCGCTCCGCGACATTTGGGCAGGAGCCGTTTGACCACTTTCTGGCAAAGCTGGGAAAAATAGCACAAAAATCAGGGAAGTTGTAAAATGATCTTTAGAAGTCAGGGAAATGTTTGAGACGATTATGTGTATAGAAATTATTTGTTAAAATATTAGTGCGGAAAAAATTAGTTCAGCAAAAATTAGTGACTCAATATTTATTTGTTAGAATAAAAGAAAATATGTGTACTTGATCAAGGTCACTTAAGAGGGCTGAAAGATTAGTGTGAGACTTATTTTAATATCGTTTCAAAAATAGTGTGAAATTAAAAAAAAGTGGAAAAACGAATAGAGTCTGGGTAATTTATTCCAGGAAATGAGTGGCCACCGTGTTTGTTGCTAAGAGAGAAAATCATTTTGATGAGGGCTGTGAAGATAATTTTTCTTTAATCTCCCTACGTCAGAAACCTACGGACCTAACCTATTTCCTAAACCTATTTCTTTTATCTCGAGGCAATCATTTCCTTCTGAGCTTTCACGGTGTTGAGGTTAAATTGTGTTGAGGGAAATTTGTTGTACTAAGACATTCTTCAGATACATTTATTCACAATAGCGGTGATATTGTTATCCATCAGTCTTTGAGCCGCATAATATATTAGCATGGGAAACTTCGGATACAGCGTTGTTAGGAGCTTGACATGACCAAATTCTTCTAAATCTTGGGTGATGTACTTTCAAAACGAGCAAGTAGTATGTGCCAAAATTATTTTTTTAATGTTTTTTTACTCAGAATTGGCAAATTGAAAGGTTGTCCTGTTAGTATTCCAGGATGGAAAAATTATATTTCATTATTTTCTGTATTTGCGGATGGCGGAGTCAGTAAACCGGTTCACAGACAATGCTCTTTTAGCAAGAAAGTGCAATGTAAGTATTCGTCATACAGTAGTTAACTATAGCTAGCAGGAAGAGAACTAGTGAAGAACTAACGGGGAAACGTTTTCTTAGTTCAAATTACATAGTTCAATAATGTTACCACAATGTGCCCGGAAACGCAAATGAAGTTCTTTGATTGTTAACAATTTAAATGTCTGCCTAAAATATTGAGGTGTAACAAAGAAAAAATAAATTAAACAATGACACTGATAAAAAAATAATGAAGTAAGCCATGGGTGAAGCGTCTAATGAAGGCCGCACCCGACCGTCACAATTTTCGAAGCTGTCAATTCGTACATAATGTGCAATTCAAAATTTGGGAGACCCCTTATGGTGTTTGACGGGGCGGAAACTTCATAGTCCTTCCAGCTCGCACAGCGCGTTGTAGAGCTGACGCAATGCAGAGGCAACGACGCCGCGTCGCGGCATGGGTTCGCGCGCGCTGGGAGCCACGGCGTCCGCCGCGCCGCTCGCTTTCACACTTAGCTGCCCGCCCCCACCCCCTCCGCCGCCGCTTCCGCCGCATCGCCGCGGAATTGCCAAGTTGGAAACGCGTGTGCGGTAAACATTACGGGCGTTCTTGCGGCGGCGGTGGCGGCGGCGGCGAGTGAAAACTCCGTGCCAGGCGTCGCGCGCGCTAGTTGGGCGCGGCGGGCGTTCGCGGTACGATTCTGAGTAATTATGCGCGCAACGGCCTTCTCCCCGAGCGCCTTAACGAGTGCGCGCCGCCGCGCCGCCCGCCGCCCACCCAACTTTTGGGGGGGGGGGCGGATGCGAGCGATTCCACTCGCGCAGCCACGCGAGCTCACACGGCCGCCGCGACGCGACGGCGCTAAGACGCGCGGCGCAGCCGAGCGGCCAAACCGGAAGACGGAGGGGGAGCAGGAGGATTTGCGCTCGCCGCGGCGCTCGGCGGGCCGAGGAGCGCCCGCGGAAAGTCTCGGTGCTTCCACCTCTGCTTGCCGTCACGGCGCCGTTTAGGAGGTTGTCGGTTGTGGGAAATGGGTTGCGTGGGTGTATGTTGTGTTTTGTAGCTTCTGAGTTCTGATGTTTAAATTAGGTTTTGGCTAACTTTGGAGCGCTAATAAAATATTTATGGATGCTAACGTTCTGATTTCCCCCAAACTCTTGGTATTCTTAGTTTTTTGACCTGGCCTCTCGTATGACGAATGTACACTCGAGATGACATTGTTTTAGTAGATTCCTAATATTGGTATTAATAAATGCTGGAGAACAAACATAAATATTGTATAAGTTTAAATATTTTTCACCCTTCAATGTGATGTTTGTTTTTTCAAACTGTATTTGGTCTTTATTTTATAGACAGTCAGTTGTTTCTTGGATAGCAGTTTTACATAAAATACAATATGATTGCAATGTAATACATAAATAGCAACTTTTCGGAAATGATCTATCATCAGGCTAGAGGTAAAAGTAAAGGTATCCCTGAGCAATTTCACACAGGCCGAAGAGGGCCACAGGGGAGGTGAAGATAGGGCTCCACCTTTTCGTCGCCGTCGGCACAAGGAGGAGGTTGGTGGCAAGCCGGTCGCCTTTACCCTCAGGAATGATCCTGGTACTCATTTCGAAAGGAGGCTGAGTCGATCTCAGGGCCTCCCTGAATTGAAAGCACCTGACAAAAATCCCAGCCTAAGCCGAGATTCGAACCTGGGTCCTTCAGGACAGGAAGCCAGTGAGGCTAGAGTTAAAAATGTTAAAACAAATACATACAATATTTTAAACAGTGGTCAGTATTAAACAAAGGAATTACATACAACAAGAACATCAGTGCACACAAGTATACGGAACGCACCTTGATGAAACATTTTTGAAGTTCCAATAACAGAAAAGTATTGTATCATATGGCGGTATGTTGTTGGAATAAATAAAATATGATTGAGAATGAGAGGAAGTAGAGTTTGAGAGGAACATCTCGAAACCGAGTAAGAAAGACAAGTTGGAATTAATATTTAGTAGGAGAAACATCTTAACATTGAGGGAAAAAAAACTCAATAATCCATCATATAAATTAGTGAATTTATTAGATTCCACCTGTGTATTCAATCATAAAGATGTTTTGACAAAGTATTTCTAATGTTATCTTGGATAAAAGAAATTTTCAATAGTATAGACAGAAAATTGTTTCTTGAATACAGTCTGGCGAAGTAATGAATTGTATAGACAGAAAAAATAATTCGATGCTCGTTTTTCTGTTTTTCTCGGTATTGAGATAATGTGCGTTTACGTTCCTTGCTGTCCCTTGTGACTTAACGTCCGTACGCAAGTGAAACCCTCGCCTTCAGTGAACATGGAACGCTCCTCAGTCGACGTCGTCCTACTTCGCTGGCCAGTTTACCCCCGGCGTGGCGTGGCGTGGCGTCGCCGTCCTTTGTCGGGGCGCAACCCGAAGAAAGAAAGAGAAAAAAATTCCTCGCGGAAATCATGAACGATTCTTGTCTGGCAGAAGAAAAGCGAATCTGATACAGGGTGCCTCCGAGGATTTTTTTTTTCTTCTTCGTCTTCTCCGCCTCCTCCCTCCCCTCCTCTCTCTCTCTCTCTTCACCCGCTGCGCCTCCTCTCCACCCGTCGTCGTCGGAAATCCGTTCGTTGTCTGCCGTCAGGCGGAGGCCCTTTCATGCGATTGCTATTACAGGAAGATTACTTTTCACGGTCGTGATTCTCATCCTCCTCCCCCAACCGTTGTCGTCGAATGCCGTTTCTTTGTGCGCACCTCTTTGGCACCTTTATTTAGCGGGCGAGTCGGCCGTGGCGGCGTGTGACGCGCAGCGGAGGGGGGGGGCGGGGCGGGCCGCGTGCCCGCGCGCTCGCCGGGCGCTCGGGTTCCAACACTTGCCGTCGCGCTGGTAATGAGCGCTGCTGCTGCGGAGGGACGCGGGCGCGAAATCCGAGCTGTAGCTGCTCCGCCGGCCGCGACAGGACGTTGCGGCTTTGGGCGGCCTCCTGTGGGCTTCCCGAGTCTGCATCCTGTCCAGCCGGGCTCGCCCGTCTTCGAGGGGTCACATTTTTCAAACGCCACTTCCTCTGGTTTTAATGGGACGTGGTACTCGCAGTCTTTATCTAATGCAGACTCATTCTATGTACCTTCGGAACTGTTAATTTATACGTTTGTAAGTTGTATATTTTTATTTGGAGAAATTCACCAATTGTGTCTTTGTTCCCATTTCCTGTAGAATGGGTCCAACTTTCTTGATTGATTTATCTGTAAATGTTGTAGTAATGGTACAAGAGGTATCTAGTCTCGTAGTAGTATTTTCTAATGACCGAAATCTGATTGTTCTCCCTTGTTCTTCTTGCTTCCCCATAAAATGTACGAGTAGATATACTAGTTCTGAGACGAAGTCATATTGCAGTAGTGGTGTAAATGCTCCTTTTCCGTGCATCATCCAGATATAATTGCCTCTTTTCAAATGATCGACGTCTTATGTTCACATTATTGAGGTATCATTTCTTACAAACATTTTGGAGATTCTTTCTTTTCAATGTTTTTTCGGGATAATTTTTTGTTCATAGTCTTAAAATTTACTCGAAAATTACATCTGTGTTCCCTCACTTTTTTTGTTCATTTCATCAATTCGCCTTTGCTATCATAAAATTTCGTACCTTGTTTTGCTGCGTCGAAATTCTCGTCGATTTTATATTTTGGTTATATTAGGCTATGTGTTTGACTTTTCTCGTTTGTATACATGAAAGGAAGAGGATTAACGATTTTATTTATTTATGGCAAATTCTGTCATGAATTTACGTAGATTCCCTAACTAAGGTGCAAATTGAAAGTGAAAAGTGTTATTTTGGGGTAATTAAGGCGATTGTTATGGCTGTGTGTTCTCTATCTCTAACTTCTATTCCTCATCAGTGTAAAAAGTTTAATAGGGAAAACGTTTAATATAGATATAATCAGTTCCGTCGGTTACTGTAAACTACGCCGAAATAGTTTTCATGGATAGTTTTTTTTTTTAAGTGAAATAATACATTAGTTCTCCAGTCATGAAGAAAAAAATAAATAGTATTGACTCCATAATTAGTCGTCTCCTCCCGTTTTCGCTCTATCACTCTACATCCTTTTAACGACCAACGTCCTGCAGCTTTCCCCTGCCCGCTCCTTCCACCCCCCCTCTGTCAACGCCTCCGTCGCTGCACCCCGCGTTTCTATCTACCCCCCCTCAAACCCTCGGTCCCCGCCCCGCCCCACGACGCCCCGAGGAAACCGATCCGGTCGGCGACGGTGTATTGTTCTCCGCGACGAATCAATCTCTCCCAGCGAAAAAATAATCCCCGTTGTATGCGCCGCGCTCACCTCCGCCGTTGCCGAGGTGCAGCAGGAGCCGAGATGAAAAAGAAATGGCGCTCCTCGTAATCCCAGGGATGCTTCGCGGCTCCCACGCGCCGCCTCCGCTCCCGCCGCCCCTTCTCCACCCACCACCACCAGCACTCCCTAGTTAACTCCCTCACCATTACTACTACCTGCCCCACTACTCCGTTTCGTACCACCACTCCCAAATAACCTCCCTCACCATTACTACTACCTGCCCCACTACTCCGTTTCGTGCCACCACCACTCCCAAAAAAACCTCCCTCACCATTACTACTACCTCCCCAACTACTTCGTTTCGTACCACCGCCAGCACACCCGAGTAAACTCCCTCACCATTACTACTACCTGCCTCACTACTTCGTTTCGTACCACCACTCCCTAGTAAACTCCCTCACCATTGCTACTACCTGCCTCACTACTTCGTTTCGTGCCACCACCACCACCCCCTACTAAACTCCCCCACCATCACTACTACCTGCCCCACTACTCCGTTTCGTACCACCACCACCACTCCCAAATAATCTCCCTCACCATTACTACTACCTGCCCCACTACTTCGTTTCGTACCACCACCACCGCCCCCTACTAAACTCCCCCATCATCACTATTACCTGCCCCACTACTCCGTCTCGTACCACCACCACCACCACCACCATCCCCTACTAAACTCCCCATCATCACTACTACCTGCCTCACTACTCCGTTTCGTGCCGCCACCACCACCACTCCCAAATAACCTCCCTCACAATTACTACTACCTGCCCCACTATTTCGTTTCGTACCAACCACCACCGCGCTACCACATTTCCCATCGCCGTCACCAGCACCTGCCACAATATTTGTCTCCAGTCTGCAGTTACCCCTCATTTCATCCCTGCCTTCACCCTGCCAACAGCCAAATCGTGAATCCCCCCACCGCCTTCTCCGCTCGCGCTCAGAAACACAACCTGGTTTGCCTCCTACTACATCGCTCCCTCTGTCCCGCCTCCACTACAAGTACACCTCCACCACTGCTTCTTGGTGAACTCCTCAATATCACTTTATCTGCTCCACCACTTGTGCTATCCCTACCACCATCACCAGCAAATTGCCACTACCTTCGCCGCCACCAGCCTCCGCCATGATTCCTTTCATCACCCTGCAATCACCCCCTGATTTCATCCCCACCACCTCCCTGGCAGCATCTTCGACATCACCCAAACTGTAATTCCCGCCACTGCCTCCTCCGCTATCTCCCTAGCAAATTTCCCCCACCATCACATTTCCCTGCTCTACGACTTGCACTATCCTTACCATCACCACCTCCATCACCACATTGCAACCACCTTCGCCATCGCCTCCACCAGCGTTCGCGTCTCGTCCCAGCGCGGTTTCTCAATGAGCCCCCCTCGCTTCGCAAGCTCCTCGACCCCCTCCTCGCCTCCTCCTCCTCCCCCCTCCCCCTCCGCGCAGTGTTACTTTATTGCCGGCCGGTGGATTCGTTCTTCCCGCTAGTCCGATCGTTAATTCAGATACGTTCAACCTTACGGTCACGCTTTTGATTGCCCGACCTCGAAAAAAATGTTTTTCGGAGTGCCCTTGACGTCTGGCGCTTTTGGAGGGGAGTCGCCTGGCTGTATCCGGACCCACCTACCGCTGCGCGGGGGCGTGTATACGAATATAAACCGACAGGAGACGAAATCTGTATGAAAGTAATGGCTATACTTTTCCAAATCCAGGCGAAATCTTAATGGCGCCGACCACACATTTTGCCAGGAGTCACGAAAGGCAAATAGCCATATCGTATAGAGCGGCGAGGGTGGAGCGAGGGCGACCTGGAAGGGAGAAGGCTGAGAAGGTCCGAGGTGGGAGTGGTGTGAGTACGGTGGATAAAGTGTCGAGACAGAGTTGTGTGAGTGGAGGTAGGTAGAGGACGCAGCCTTAAAAGGCGCAGTTGCCGAAGAGTGGGGACGGCATGGCGGTGGAAACCTGGCGAAAACGCTGTGTGGAGGCGGCTTGAGGTAGAGGTGTGGGAGGGGTGGGTGTGGTGGGGGCGGAGCGATAAACGTGTGTTCTCCCGGCCGCCGTTGCCACCGCGCTTTCTGTATCGCCTGGCATCGGGGTTTACTGCGCCCGCCGCCGGCCGCCGTTGCCCGCCCACATCCGTCGCGCCGGCTTCCCGCAACTTTGCGATGGAGCGGCGATTTTTTTTAATGCCCCAAACCGCACTCGGCTGGAGATACCGGCACGATGGCGGAGATGCAGTTGATTGGGCGGAGGAAACTGCTGTCAGGCTTCTGATATGACGGCAGTTTTATGAGTAGAGTGCTATATTAGTTTCTAACTAGTGCTTCAGATGGCTAGCATGAAGGTATGTGGTTTACTACCCAGAATTAATTTTAATATTTTTAGTGATATGTGCATTATAAGGTTGATTGTGAAGAAAAAATATGATTGTGCTGACTCTGCGAAAGATGTACATCTCGATTAGTCACATTTCTGAGAATCGTGTTTTTTTACTGTTACCGAATTCACTATACAAGCCTCGCTGATATTTTAAAGTAAATATTCGCAAATTTAAAGTCTTCTATAATAAAGAGGGCCAAATGTTTAAAATCTGTGTTGACAAACTTCATTAATGTTCGTTTTAATTTCGTTCCATAAAATTCTTATTTCTTGTAGGAAAATCAAAAAAATCATACCCGAAGTTGTACTATTCAATTAAATGTAATAAAAATAGAATCTAGAAAATGTTCAGTTTACGTATCAAAATTAATACTTAAAATGTATAATTTGTGGTAGATATATCTCATACTGTTGTATCGTACTCGTGCGATCTTAACTCATGATATACAAAAATCCGTATCTCTGAACCAATCATTATAATGGACTTCACCTAATTACGTTTATTCTGCTTAATATTTTATTATATTATACTCCTCACATTGACCGTGAAATAGTATTTAAAATATAAGCCGAGATTAAGATAAATTTCGCAGACTTCAAACCTCTTATGGTATTAGTTGTGAATAAAAATTGAAATAAAATACAATTGACGGTACAGATTTAGAGTCCTCTGCAGCTAGCCGTCGTCGTCTCTAGTGTTCAACATGGAGTCCGACAAGGCCTACCACTAGCGGCAACGCGTACCTTTGAGCACTCCACCCTTATACGTTCTTTTTTGAGAGAGCGCTAGTGCCAGGCTTATGCTCAAGAGCCCTAGAGGGACTCTCGGTGGAAAAGACTGCGCTGATGTTCGCACTTTGTATGTACAGCCGCGGTTCTTTCGTGTACGTCATTATCAATAGTTCGTTGTAGATTTCCGCGTATTTCATCTTTCCCATAAATGCACATTTTTATCGTGTAAGTTTAGCGAACGTTACGCGAAACCGTGCCGAGTTAATCTCATGGGGTGTGTTTCTGGCGATTCCGACGAGGCGATCCTAAGGTTTGAGACCCGGCGGAAGCGAATTTTCACACTACGTAGCTCGGTCGAATTCACCCGCTGTGTGGAGAATTGTAGCGGTCGGCTGTTCTCAAAGCCAGCTTTGCAGATTTTCTCCTAGAGGTACCTGTCGAACAACGGATCAGTGCCCGAATAAATGAGTCGTGGACCGCGCGCAGACTTCCCTTCCTCTTCCTTGTCCTATCCCGTCGCCTTACTCACACATTTACTTGCATCACACTACCACACATGTTGTGAGAGACCAATCGGGAGCTTACAAAGAGCTTGTCCGGTTGTGGCGGTGCCCTACTGAGGTATACCTAGTGGGGGGGGGCAACATCGCCAGGGATAAGAACATTCTCTTTGCTAGCGGGCCCAGTGACCATGGCTGATGACGTGATCGAAAACATTAATCAATTAATCGCACCGAGAAACACTGGCCTTGATCCCATAGTTTTCCCTTAGTTCCAGTGTGGAGTGATAGGTCCTGGCGTCCGCCTCAAAGGACTGGCGAGAGCTAGTGCCGGCGCCAGGCATGAGTAGATCGGGCGATCGCCAAGGGGCCCGATGATGGTACTGATGGGAAAAAATTAGTAAAAAAGAAATGAAAAAGAAATTGGAACTCGAGAAAATCGTTATAGTAATTGCATAACTCGCGGTACAATAGTTTCGTTTTCATAAAAATTTCAATGAAGTTTTGTTTTATAAAATATTCAATGAAATGCAATCATGACGCTGACATTAAAAGAGGTTGTACTGAAATTCATATTCATTATTTCATGTATTTAACTAGTAATTTTATTAACACTACTTAAACAACATTTTTTTAAAATTTTTAAGCTCACTATGGAAATTGTATAATTTGATCAGTAAATACTTTTATATAAAACTATGATTTAAAATATGTTTCCAAAACATTTTCTAGCTCAAACGTAGTTTTTGTTATTTATTGAAATAAAATAACTCATATATTTTCTTGATACAACTTTCACATTTTTTTCTTCTTCTTTTCCGAGGGTGCTACGTTTCTGGATTGTCCCGAGCCCGAAATTGTCTATAGCTCCGGCGCTGGCGAGAGCGCTGGGGGCGGCCGTGCTGGCGCGGAGCGTGGCGGGGCGGGGCGGGGCGGCGTGTGGCGAGCGGCTTGCATAACAGGGGTCGCTCTCAAATGCACCGTTCGCGTGCTGGCGCGGCGCGGCGGGGAGGGCGCGCGTGAGGCCGGTCGGGCGAGCCGCTGTCGGAGGATGCACGCCAGCGCCCGCGCCGTGCCGCGCCGCGCCGCGCCGCGTCCGCCGGCGCACGCGCGTGATTAGCACGCGGGGCCTCTACTCGGCGGCCGCGCCGATAGGCCGCCACGGCTGACCCGGCGACCGCGCGGGCGTTGGCGAGCGTTGCTGGGAGCCGGCGGTTCTCGGAATGAAGTCGTCGTTTGATCGCTGCTTCAGGCTCCGAAGCTCCACCTGAGGTTCCTTGTGTCATAGGGAAACACTTTTGTTGAAAGTGTTCAATTTAGTGGAAATAGTTTTATTATTTATTTTCTGAACTAGAATATTGTTTCTTCCTTTTTTTAGTGTCTCTATACAAGGTGCCCGATGTGTATCCGGTTCTAGTTTGTTATGCGATGTAAATTTTAAATAAGAGATAATGAATAAGTGTGTTTCTGACAAATTTGTGGATGAAATACATGAACTGTGTTTCTTCTCCGTTTCATATATACTAGGAAATTGCTGTTGCATATTGCCTGTTGTTTCTCCAAACAATTCAGTGATTTTGTTGTACAGATGCAAATAATTGGTAGCTCTTGAATTCCGAATTTTCGTATTTTTTTATTTATCTGAACTACATTCACGAAAGGGCGCAAATGATAATGAATGAATCGTTCAATATTCTTAAATGAATGTAAGAAGTTAATGGTTCCAAACTGCTTAAAAATTTAATACGAGTCCTGAAAACGTACTATAAACGTTTTGTTAAAGTACAGTAATTTTACAAATTAGAGATAATAATGGGTTTTGGTTGCATGTAGGACTTGGTTATTTCTGCACGTATGCAATTTTATAGTTTCTTTGTTGCATCTGCGTGCACACACAACTGATCACATGTACACCACAGGTAATTTTTTGGTACTTATTGCAAATTGCAGCCCGTGAGCTTGTGTACCAGAGACCTTTCGGGGCTCCCCTTGTTATGTCCGCACACAGCTCGGTTATTTTCCTCCCCCCCTCCCCCTCGCGAGTGGAATTGTTGTTTGGAAAAAAAAGCGAAGAAAGCTTTTGCCATTTGCGCTAATCGACATTTCGCGCTCGCCCTCCGCCCCGCCCCGCCCCGCCCCGCCCCCCTCCTCCGGGAAGGGCCGGCCGGCCGGCCGCGCGCGTCAGCACCCAATTAATGCGTTACCTGCCTCCATTAAAAAGGATCAGGTGTTTATTAAAACGGGGGCCAAACCTTTAACACGCTCCCATAATTAGAGGTAAGCCCCCGGGCGGCGGGCGGCCTGCGGCGGCGCTTGTAGTTTTTAGGGGCAAGTTAATAGAGCGGCCGAACCCCCGTGCATTAGAGCGGGGCGTATCGAAGCGTGAGCGGGGCTTACAGCTTACGCCGCGCCGCGTGACCCGCCCCCACCCCCGCCTCCGCCCCCGCCACGCTCTGTATTTGTCCGTTTCTGGCCCCCGCGTGGTGTGTTTTTGCTGGCGTTCCTTTTCGGCCTTTGCCCTGCTCTATTCTTCTGATCCCTCCTTTTATTCAGCGTTTTTTCGCATCCCTACGCAAAGCAGTTGTGCTGTGGCATTCGCCCTCGTTCATGTGTGTTCTCGAAATACTATTTCGATCCCTTTTTTGGTTCTTTTAACGTTCATCTTCTATTTATTCTACTGTGCATTTCCTGCTGTAAATGTGTCATTGTTAGTCTTTTTTTTTTTCCTATCTCCTATATTTTTTTCAACTTCTAAGTGAAGTGTGTGCCTTTTCAATTACACATCTTGTAGTAACAAAGATTATTATCTGCTCTTTTCTTTTGACTGCTTTCTTTTGCTTCCTTTGTAATATCCCGTTTTCCAGTACCTCAACACGAATCCACATCTTGCAAAATATCCAACCTCTCCGGTTTTCTCTTACTCTTTCATTGGAAGGACATATGAATGGAATTCTCGTCGTTTATTGGTGACCATCTTCCCCGCCACACTTGCCCTGCCCTTCCTCCCCTCCCATTGCAGATGGCGTCGTGCGCTCTCCGCCCAGCGCCGCTGCCGCATGTGCGCGCGGCGGTTTGTCCCGGGCTTAGGGCCGCTCCGTTCCGCGCGGGGCGTCATAATCCTAATCGTCGCTATTAAGGCCCAATTGAAAAGCTGTGATTATTATACAATCATTAAAATCGACCCGTAAGCCCGCGGCTGGGCCGGGTAGCCCCGCACGGCCGGCAGGCTGTCCTGTCCGCTGCGGCTGCCCGCGCCTACCTGCCACGCGCCTGTCGCTGCCTTTACACTCCGATGTGTACAGTGTGTCCCTTCGAGGTCACGAGGTGGCCGGACAGGGAGACACTGTCGTCCTATCACAAGCTGCGAACCGGGGTTGGCCCAGGCAGAGTTGGCCCAGGGTATCAAGTGATGTGACTGCAGTGCCTCTGACCGGGAGGTCCTGGGTTCGAGTCCCGATGGTGGCAGGATTTCGAAACTACCTGGCAGTTAGGTCGTATTCAGTCGCTGTCTGGTGGAGAATTGAGCGGCCGGCTGCTCTGATTGGTAGTTTTCTATGATTTCTCCGATCGACACCAGGCGAATGCCGGACCATAACAAACAGGCCACGGATCGCGCGCGATCTTTCCTTCCGCATCCTTGTCCTATCCTCACTTCTTACTTACTCTCGCTTACACAAACATGCACTACACTACCACACGTGCCAGGAGACCGGTCGGGAGCTTAGAGCCCTGATGGTGGGAGATACCGATCTAGCCGACGTTGGGTCGGCGCTGGATATCGCCATCCAGCGGGAGAAGACCACCTCCTCCTCCGGGGGAAACATGCACCACACATACAGGACTAAAAACACTAGTATGGACGCACGGAATCACTAAAAACCAACCAACGAGCTTCGGCACTAAAATTTCTGGTATAGAAGCTCTCGACTTCCCACTCTCTTTTCAGCTCGTGATCTTGAAGGAACACACTGTTTCAGTCGAAGTATAGGCTCGCTTGCGCGCGTGGTTTGGGACGCGCCATGTGGACCACGTGATTGCACGGAATAATGGATGGCAATGCCGACGCGAAATGCAGGCCGCGTCAATCGATGTTGCTTGTCACGCCTCAGCTGTCTGGGCGACCCCGCGTCTTAGACGATCCTTTTTATGATTCCGGCATCAAAATTTGGATAAGTGGTTGTGATAATGTGACGCTGAAGGCCGTGGAATGAGAGAATAAATGAGAGTTCCGAGAACACCTGCCACAGACACCTTGGTCCGTCATAAAACCCGCGTGACTCGAATGAGATTTGAATCGGGCACCCCCAAGTAACAAGTTAACTCCCTCGCTGCTACACTCTGGCCCCTTCGTAGCCATTGTTGTCAACATTTTCGCATTTCTATGGCTATCATTTTCATGGCGAATCCGTCGCCTAAACGGTTAAGACTATTGACTCCGGCCGCGGACACTTCCGTCAACATTTCTTCACTGATTAATTGATCGTTAAGAGTTTTGTAAAACGTATTATTAAAAGCTATTTTTAACAGATCTTATGGTGTATTTTTTGGCGGTGTGATGAAGTAATGCTATTTTCGTTGCGAATATATTTTTATCTTGGCGGCAAACTTTGTGAGGATAAATGTAAAGTTCTCCGATACGGCTTATTATTTCACTCTGTGTAATAATTCTGGGGAGATATGACGAGAACTGAATTCGTGATTGTTTATTCACCCCCGCCCCCCAGCTCTACCGACGGAAGACGAATTCATATTTCTTCATCGACAGTGACCTCCCGCTGATGACATCAAAGCGAATTTCCCTTCGGGGGCCGTGCGCCTCTCCAAACGTCGAACTGGTCGGGGGCGGCCGGCATCTTTCGCAGGCGGCGAGTCGCGCCGCGCCGCGCCGCCCGGGAATGTCACGAAGCAGAACCTCTTTTTGTCGGAGGCGCGGGAACAAAACGTCCCTCTCTTCCGATTTCCTCGCATGAAATAAATTTTCATCGCGGATGTCGCTGCGGGGGTGGGGGGAGAGGGTGGCCGGCGCGCTCTGGGGGCTAATAACGCAGACGGATCTCCGCGTCGCGCCGCGCCACTCCGCGCCAGGACGCCCAGCGCCGCCCCGGATGAGCGGGAGGAGGGCGAGGGTGACGGCGGGCCGGCGAACAGAAGAGATGGCGGGTGAGCAGACGCGAGGGACTGGGTGGGCGGACAGAAGTGATGGAGGGAGGACAAGAGGGACTTGCGGCGAGCGGGCGGGCGGGCGGGCGAGCGGGCGGGTGAGTGGGCAGGCGGGCGGGCGGGCGAGCGAGCGAGAGGGAGGGGAGCGGGTTGGCAAATGGATAGGGGTGAGGGAGCGGGTAGGAGAGGGACTGGTGGCGAGCGGGCGGGCGGGTGAGTGGGCAGGCGAGCGAGAGGGAGGGGAGCGGGTTGGCAAATGGATGGGGGTGAGGGAGCGGGTAGGAGAACGGGACAAGAGAATGGGCAAGGCGGGCGGGTAGGGAGGCGGTGGAGGGCTGCCGAAGTCGAATTTAGGCCCGGCGCCGCGCGGCGCCCCTGCCGACGCGCCGATATTGCCGGCGCATTTCCATATTGTGCGTTGATGCCGCGACGCTTGATTGAAAGGCGGGCAGGCAGAGCCCCACGAGCGGCGGGGTGAGGATTGTGGACGGTGGGGGGAAGGAGCAGAAATAGGCTGTGGCTGCAGGAAAGGCGCAACTGGGTTAATTATTAACCAATGAGCAGATGGTAAAAATGGGCATAAGAACTAGTATTTACTATTTTCATCTAGGTGGGCGGAGTGGTATTTTCTATACGCAGGAGGAATAGTACGTTCTAGAATGTAGAAGGGACCTACACAGAAAGTAATAACGTGTGGGAATACAAAGTACTAATTTATCCTAAATAATTATGGTGCTGTCTGCGAAGTTTTTATAATTGCATGGCATACACATGTTTTACAAAAATTACGATTAGTTTAAATTCCAATTTAAACGTACTTTTGTAAAAGCCCGAAAATATAAAAAAGGAGAAATCTTTGTCACATAAGACGACGTACATTTCGAGTGAATTGTGTTATCTGTATTACTCTAAATTAATTTTTTATTCCAAAATGTTCTAATAGTTACATAAGGATCCTTTAATGTTCTCTCAGGTCTACGAAACAGTTGTGACTGGGTCCTAGGTCTACTTTTATCCCGCCTGCCCCTAGAGCTAAAGAACCTGTTCACAATGTATGATAACATTTTCATGTTCATTCGACAAATAATTAATCGTTATTTATTTTCCAATGTAGCATCATCTTTTTTTACTATTTATAAATATTTATTATTTCAAAAGATCGTGGTATCTGAACAAGTAAACTGTTTTCTGTTCATATGCTCTTAAACTGAAACCATAATGAGTAAGAATTTATTAGTTTCCCGTCAAAAACAGTATTTGGTGAATGCGAGAAGTATACGTTTACTACATAAAGTAAAATATTTTACTGTTAATAGTTAATAGAATTATGGATAAAAGTACTAACAAACGCGGTTGACATTTTAAAAAATGTATAAGTTGTATTGCATTGACCCGAACGATTTTACGATATCGTCGATAAAATATCTACCCTTTCCGACTCTACTCCTCACACAATTACCCAAACGAGAGCTCAAGAAAACGTGCACAGATTGAAGCAACATAGTACATGCCCAGAAGCAAAACAGGGACCATCTCAGCGTGACTGCATGGATAAAGGTGAACTGGACGGGAAGCCATCCTAGTTCAACTTGTCTAAGAAGTCTGTCTGTGTGAGAGGCTTAATGACTGCAGAGTGTTAGGAAAACGAGTGACAAAGAAAAAGAATTGTGAAACTGCCGGGGAAGGGCATACGGAACCAAAAGAAGCGCACATGGCGAACCTTGCGAGGGATGGGGGCGCTGTGGGCGGGAGATGGCGCCGCTGGCGGTGGCGGCGGCGGCGGCGCAAGCGGCGGTAAGTGGCGGGGCGGAAATGAAAACCCAATAACGGAGAATTGGATTTTTTTCTCCTCCTCCCCCGCGCGAGTCATGAGCGCAATGTAACATTCGCCCCAGATGCGCGCGCCCTTAAATGAAGTGGGGGGTCGGCGATCGGAGGCGGCCGCGATGGCTGGAGGTCGTCGGGATAAGATCCGCCTGCACATCCGGTTGCGGCCGGGGCCGGCAGCGGCGGTGGCGACGGTGGGAGCACGCGGGATCCAGCGCCGGGAACGATGGCGTCGGATGTGCACAGCACCTGATCTCTTTTGGAGCGCACGTGGCTGCAATGAACAGAGACCGGTGGCATGCGGGGATGTAGCGTCATCGCATCCGGGAGAGGGCGGTTTGAACTGAACTTTTATTGTGTTTCGGCAGAAAGAGGAATGGAAGTGACGGTAGGGCTGCAATTCACTGGAGTAGTTTTGAGTTTCGTGCGTAATTTCTATGCATTTCGTGTTGCTGTCTCGGGCTTCAGCGGAAATGAATGCACGGACGAGTTGGAACTATTTCGCGTTGCGTCAGTTGCGCATTTGTTTCGTAATTGCATTATTCCGTATTTAAAGAAACACTGAATATAATGTCCAAATTCACGTGTCTTAATTTCAATTCGGTAAAAGTTTTCCCACGTACGAGGTTGCCATTATAGATTAATTAATCTGAGGAAAATACAACGTAAAATTTAAATTAGTTCAATGGCCCGCATATGTAATGAATAGACACCGGAAAAATATGTAGCATGAAATGTCAAAATATATACATAAATATGTAATGAAAATAGTAAGAGTGCATTAAGTTAATACAACCTTATAAATGATTGATTATTATTATTATTAAAACTAATTTCTTACTTCTTTCTTGCTAAATATAATTTTATAAAGAAAAAACTTGAATAGGTCAGAAAGGAGCCCGCGCCACCTGTAACGTAACTCTGGCAACCGCCACCTCTCCAGGGTTAAAGGTGAAAACGTCAGTCGCTGACGCGCGCACTTCCCGCCACCGAGATCACTGAAGCAGGCGCACCGGACTGCGAGAACATCCGACCGCGTCTTCACGTAGTGTACTTCGAGTTGACTACGCCGTAATAATATAGGAACAAATGCTGAATATTTTGTTTTTTTGAATATAAAATACCTCCTTTCATAAAAATATGTGAGAAAAGTGATGGAATACAAATATATGTTGAGAAAATAGCAAAATATGTAATATAGTACGAAAAATATGTAGCGAAAAAACTGGATATGGTGTTAGGACGGCCACAATTCGCCAAGATTCAAATTTTGAGAACAGTACGTGGAAAGACAAAAAAATATGTAATTACATAAAAATCCTGTCTCTAGTGTTGAAAAGGTCTAGTTAAAGTTCGTTTGTTTCATTGCGAAGTAGTGCGAGGAGTCCATTATTTCTCCTGCGCCACACTACGTCATACCCGCCCCGTGACGCGTAAGCAAACTACTCCCAGGGACGGAGCGGGACGGGGCGGGACGGGGCGGGGCGGCGGCCTGTTCCGCTCCTCGGCGACCCTGTCTCCGAATCTGAACGAGCAGGCTGCGTTTTTTATGGGCGCAGTGGGTGCGGGCGAAGGTAGCGCGGGGCAGAATCCGGAATATTGTTATATTTTTAATATCCGGCGAGCGGAACGTATATATCCCCCGGGCAGCGGCGGCGCCTGCGGCGAGAGGGGAAGGGGCGGGGTGGGGGAGGGAGGGAGGCGAGGGCGGAGGCGGCGAGATTCATGAGCCCCGACTAAACGCCCGTATAACTCACGCCCCACGGTTTCTGCGCCGGCGACTTAGGCCCGCCGCTGTCCATTACCCCGCGCAATCATTTATGAAATTCAGCGCAGCGCCGCGGGGTGGGGTGGGGATGGGGGGAGGGAAATAATCATCTGTCGGTGCCGTTCACCCGCGCTCAGGAATGCGTGGTGCAGTGAGTGAGATGCCGTCCTCGCGGCCGCCGCTGCCGGGTGCCAGCGTTCGGGCAGACTTCTGTGACGTAGTGACTCGCCGACCACGCGCCGTTGCGGCCGTGGGGTTACGCTCGCTGGCGGCATCGGCATGCACCCGGGACTATACTGCGATTTTCGTAACTTTGCCCCTCGCAGAAATCGGCTGTCGACGGTTTCATCCAATCGGGAGCTGGAACGTCACCTTAGTGACGTCACTGTAGCTAAATATATGCTTCCGATTGGATGGCAGCAAAACAGCTGATTCCTGTCAGGGGCAAAGTTACAAAAATCACAGTATAGCGACAGAACGTGTGTCAATTAATTTGACAGTATTTGCTTATTTCTTATAGAAACTCTCTCCAGTAGTTAAATGTTGTTGAAACAGCTCGGATGCTTGAGTCGCCTTGCGCTTTCAATAGCTGAGCGGACGATACTGTTTAAACTGATACCGTGGATTGTTCTTGCTTTCTTTTAACTTCAGCTTCAAGTGCGCCGCAATTTCTATCATTTGATAGCGGAATTTTCTCTCAACAACGAAGTATTTTCTAACTGCAATGACTTTCTGCTTTTAGGACACTTTGGGGGAATATATTCTTTTCTAGTCGGCCAGGTTTGTTCTCCCTAAATCTGCAATATACATATTCGCTTTCGCGTTCGTTCGTGCCGTTGTTTCTTCGTGCCCCATGTGTCGCCTCTTGCTGATTTTACGGCGTCACATCAGCGAAGCCGCGTCAGTCAGCCCCTCCCCGCGGGCGGCGGTGCCGGAGGCTGCCTCAGCGCGCCGCGTCTTCCGGAGCCCGCACGCCCCGCTGCGCCCTTGCAGCCCGTGTCACGTGACGAGTCGTTCCGCCGACCGAGGCCTATTAATTTTCATGTTGCGAGGTAACATTTTGCAATTAACATTGGTCGGCCCGTTGCGAGGCATAAATATTAATACGAAATTCCCCGCCCCGTCTCGCCCCGCCCCGCCCCACCCCCACGCACCCGCCCGCCGCCCCCAACCCCTTCCCGTCCCCTCCGACGCATCCCGGGTCCGAAAACGCTGGAAGGGGAGCGTGTATGTGTGCGCGTTCGTTATATGTTGCGGTCTGTGAAAGGAATTCGCATTATAATTCAAGTGCAACATCAATATTAATAGCAGCCATAAATGTAAATTGTAGCGCGGCTGTCGCCCCGTCTGCGGCGGAGCGCGCCGCCCCTCCCCCCTCCGCCACGCCCCTCCACGCTCACCCCTGCGCCCCCGCCTTCCTTCGGCCGCGTCTCCTCGCCCCCCCCTGCCCCCGTCCCCTCGCATTTCCTCGCGCCCGCGGCTGTCCACGCCTAAGATCTGCGTTGCGCTCATTTCGACCTGCTCCATCGCGGCCAGTCGTAGGTGTCTGTGGGGGCCTTGGGTGAAGGAAGATATCGTTTTTCCGTTCCAGTACGTTATTTTTTTTTAACGTGATTGTGTTGAGTTCATTACATGATGTAATTAATTTACTGTATTTAATATACGAATATCGAATGTACGTACGAATATACGAATACGTAATATGGTAATGGAATGTAGTACAATAAAATGTAAACGATTTTTTAGACTCGTTTTAAAGACCTTTGGACCTGTTAGTACTAGCTGAATGGTGGACTCAGTGGGCTGGATAGTGACGTCCCTCGAGTAATTTACTTTATCTTACCTGAAGAAATATATTGAATAACATGGAGTATAGATTTACTTGTCTAAAAGATTTCCATTATTACACTGCACTATGGAGTGCAAAAATGCAGTGATTCAAGCATTAAAACAAAGTGCAGGGCGTAGTTAATAAGTCACGTAATCTTAATAGCCTATAGGTGATTGCATAGTAATTCAAACACATTTCGATGTAATTTAAGTGTAAAATTACACATTGTTAAACAATAAATTTGTTTCATTCAAAGGGAATGAGTTTGAAGAGCCATATATGACGAGAAAAAGCAAGTTATGTACTTCTAATTTAAATTTTGAATGAACATTGTTGGTCACTGATATATACAGGAACCTAGACACTGGGTTCTGTATTAGGTTTATCGAGGAAGAAAAAAAAATGCGTTGTTTTCAACGATATTTTTAAAGTGATTCGCCTTAGGCAATGTGCTTAAACAAAGTTAATTTTGTTTACTGAATGTACACTGCAATACATATACATTGTATACATAAAGTATTATCTTCATATACAACTTTACTACTTTATATGTTCATGTTCCATAAAGAGGAGCACTAATCTAAATAGATAAGCCTGACATTGCTGAATCAGTAAAATCTTACAAGCTAGTCTGAAATCCATTGAAAAGGAAAGTTTCATGTAGTAAATATGAAATCAGGATGTCGGTAAGAGAAACGAAATATTATACGAGTAGTGGGGAGAGGAGGGTGTAGTGGTGTACTGATTCCGTGCGTGTCTCTAAAGTGTACACCATTCAAAATGTATTTATTGTAGACCAACGACCTATAATCCCGTCCTTGTGCTCTAGTCCTCCTTCCTCCACTCGCCTTCAGCGCGCTGCGAAGCCTCAACCATCCACTCTCCACCGCCGCTCCTGACCCCTGCCAATCATCGCCCCATCCCAATCCTCGCCCCATCCCAATCCTCGTCCGTCCCACGCACTAGACCCGTGTCCCATCTCAGTTCCGGCCCTCACAACCCTAATCTTACCACGCTAATCATCACCCCCCAATCGCCTATCATCGCCCCCGTGCCTTCGCCCCTTATTCCTGGTCCCCGTCCGGCATTCACAGTGGACCCCACCCCACCTGTCACCGACTTCAGTTCCGGCCCTGACACCCCCCTCACCTCTCCGTCACTGTAAACATCGTCCCCCCTCCATTCTCTCCCGGTCCAAGTACTAGACCCGTCTGCCACCTCAGTACCTGTCCCCAACTTCAGTTCTGACCCTCACCCCCAACACTAATAATTGCCTCTATTCCTAGCATTCGCCCCCCATCCTTGTCCCCGCCAGTCTCCCGCACAAGGCCCGTCTCCCACTTGGGTTCCTGTTCCGAACAAGTTCTGACCCCTCACTCCAACTCTAATCATTGCCTCCAATTCAAGCATTCGTCCCCATTGTCATACCTGCCCGTCCCCCACACTAACTCCAACCTCAGTTCCTATCCCCAACTTCAGTTCCGGCGCCCACAACTACAACCCCTCTACACTAATCGCTCCCAATCCAATCCTTCTCCCGCCCAGTGCCCGCGCCCGTGCCGCAGCGGGCCGGCAAGTCCTCGCCCCCGCCCCCGCGCGCCCTGGCGGCGAGAGGCTTTTTGGCGCACGCGCGCGCGCGCACGCGGTGGCTGCGGCGCGGTCGCGGCGGCGGTTTTTTCTGCGGCCGGCGCGCCGATTGGTCACTTCGAACCGCGAACGCTGTCGCGATTTATGGGGCCGCGCTCTTTTATTCGGGACCGCGCGCCGTAAACTACATGTAAACTGACTTGTTGTATATTTACCGCTGCTCATAGTGCCGTGACAATGAGTGCATTCATTTTTAAATTATTCGCTCCAGGGGCCGCTGTATAGCAAAAAGCGCGGGCGGGCGGGCGCGCACGCACACGCCCGTTTTAAATTTTTGCCGGCCGCGGTTACTTTTCGCTGGGGCGCGCGGCTGCGGGGGTCATCAAAAAGCAAATATTTATAGAGCCAGGACAAAGGCAGATCCCGGTAATAAACCTTTACTTTGTCAATTTACAGGGCCATAGTTGCGATACAATTGCGCTAATTATATACAAACAGGATCTCAAATGTCGCCGTTATGAAGCTAATAGCAATTGTTGCAGCGTCTATTATACTTGCGACAATAGCAACTAGCGGACCGACACAATGCGTCCTAATTTATGGAATAACGGCTTAAATTGTAATTACTATGGGATTGTGCGCGTCCGGTATCTTTGGCTGCATTCCGCCCGGAGCGCTCGTTCGGTTCCGTTTGCACGCGGGAAGGGGCGGCTTACGCTCACTTTCGCCCCTGCGGCGTCCCTCAAGGCTCTGCTCCAGGGCGGCGACACAACGGCTGATGGGCTCTGCCAAGTGATCGCTTTCTTCACTGTCAACGGGTTGGAGGGAGCGTTGATAATACAGTTTAATGAGTGCACGCTGTCTTGAGCACTGTTTCCCATGTCACCTTCATCGCGCTGGCTTTGTCTTCCCGTTGACGATTGTTTGCGAGTAATTTTGTCAATTTATTTTCGACAAAACGTTTCGTAATTATTTTTAGTAGGCAATTTTGTGCAGTATGTTTGATGTCAAATGTTTGCTCATTTTTCCTGTGAAATAGCAGTAAATGAACGCTGTTAATGCGAAGTGAATAGGAACAATGTATACATTTTAAACGTTACTTAATATTGTATAATTTATATTGCAATGAACTATGTATTTTACATGCAAATATGCAGTTTCATTTGTATTAAAATATATGGTATTTAAATATTTCATTGTATTATAATGCTCTTAAATTTGTGTTCTGATTGCATCAACAAACATAGTGTAGTTTAATATTTACTCTTGGCCGAACTATAGCGTATATTTCAGGTAGCATGTTATTATATGAAGAATATATTTCGTTAACATAGGGGTCAGATTGCACTCCTCAGTTAATCATTTCCACATTGCAACACGTCGAACGTTTCGAGTAAATTGCATGACTATATTTAAAATTTGTTATTTCATCAGTATGAAATTATGGTATTTCATATTCTGAATCGGTTTCGTCTTCAAATTTAATATTGTGGCGTTTTCAAAGAGAATTTGGAGTAATGAAATGATAGAATACAAAGAAGTAAAAACCTTATTGGAGAAAGCACACACAATTTTTTGTCGAACTCCATTCCCGATTTTTTATAATAATTTAACTTTAGAGCTCAGTATCTCGAATCTAATGTCAATGGAGTTGTACCACTATTAAAATAACGCCTCCATATTATTGGAGAACAAAAGATTTGGCATTCGAGACAATTGATATTCAAGATTTATTTCAGTGTTATATTAGAAATATTGAAAATTGATTACTTAAAAATTGTCAGAAACGATTTCATACTGCAATAATCAGGTAACTTGCTTGAGTCCATCCGATACTGACTGTTAGACCCCTTCCGTTGCTTTCGTCAAGAGGAATCGATTGATTCATTTTTAGTCGAATCCTTGGGAATATTCTTAGAAGAATGCTGGGAGAAAAAACTTTGTGTTTAACGGTCAAAGCATCTGCAGTGATAAAACTGAAAATTACTGCATCGTCTTTCCGAAGAAAACAGAAAAAACGTGAATCGTTATGGCTTGATTGGTATTATTGACAAAAATCGTCATTTTCGAATTATTTTTTTTATACATCCATCGATACTTTTTTCATGTTTTTCATAGTTTCATTGACAATAAATGTTCACCTAATTTGCAAATTCATCTTGTTTTTAAAAAAAGAGAAATATTTCCATCGATACTTTTACTTCATTCAGTCTTGCGCTCGAGGATATACGATCGAGGCAACTATTTAAAGTTTAAAACGTATTTTTATTACGAACTTGCTGGGCAAAATTTGAATTTTTAATATGAAAATTACCCGTCTTAGGCGCCACGCCAAGCTAGTTGTCAGTAAAACCTAATGGAATTGATTGGAAACGCCAGACATCCTCTCGCGGCTACCTACGTTATTGAAACTACCGGCGACTTGTGATGCAAAGATGCGTCCCAGCGTCTTTCGCCGCGACGCCGGAAGACGATCTAGCAAAGAAGCGCGCAGTCTAAAACGAGGAGGGGGGCGACAACCTATGTGGGTCTCTTTTGCCATCAAACTTTATTTACATATAAAATATTTATTAATAGATTAATAAAAGAGACCGCAATGAGAATAAAATTATCACTATTGACACTGTTAATGCGATTGGTGTGATGTTAAACCATTTGCCCTGTTGCCAAATTGCTTGGAGAACCTCTTTCCCAAAGCTCTTAGAACATTTCCCCAACCTTCCAGGTTAAGAAAGGAGAAAACGGGGAGTGAACGTACTGAAGAAAATATTTTACTTACACACTGCATAATTTACCTGGATCGAGAGGATCGTGGTTACGAGGGAAATATGAAAACAGTTGAATGGTGCTACGTGTTCTCTTATGGACGGAATTATGGGATGGAAATATGCAAAAAGAATCCGAGTGACTTCACATGTAGTTAATTAGTAAATAAGTAAATCTGAATCATGAAAATTAGGCAAAAAAAAAAATTGTATGTATCACTGGCGTTAACTGATTCTCTTGATATCGGATGACCAAAAACCCTGGGACCAAATTCTCTTGGTCTCTTTGTCGCCGCTCGATCATTAGAACTCTTGTAACGTGCTAGATGCATAAATAACTATTATTACGTATCGCTTCTGGCGCCCTTTCAAAATTTTCAGGGGGTGGCCCCGACTCCCCCACCTCTGTGTGCACGACTACGGGAGCAGGTTGTGGGGGGGGGGCGGTGGGCGTCCGCGGCCACCCGCGAGACGCCTGCCGGCCGCTGCGCGAAGCTTGGGCGCGCGGCGTCGCGGCGCCAGCGCCACGGGCGTCGCGGCGGCCGGCGCGCGCGGCTGTTTCGAAGGCGGCGTCCCCGCTACCTCGCCCCGCCCCGCCCCGCCCCGCCGCCGCTTGCCCCGAGTTGCGAAAGCTGGCCGCGCAGCCGTGTCCCTCGATCATTCGTCTAACTGGATAACGCCGAAGGGGCTCGGGAGACTCGCTGCCGCTTCTTTGCCGAGCGCGGAATGTGGCTGCGAGTATCGAGACCACGGGGAATTGGAGGCCGAAATATGCCTGCACGTTCTCTCCGGAATCGAAGCTCATTGGAGTGCACGTTTCATTTGACATATTGACAATCCACACGGTCGTGAACAAAGAATCTATATCTGTCACAACTGTTCCATCTGTTTTACATCTACAATTAATAAGTTCAATTTTCAGATCACTTTACGAAATTTAATTTATCTTCCATTCGAATTATAATTATGTTTTTTAACATTCCAATTAGAAGAAGCACTTCTTTCCAGATATAATTTTAATTTATTAGTTTCATATTAATGGCTAATATCAACTCATTATGGATACGCGTAAAAATTACAATTTCGAGGCATTATTTGGTCTGTGTATTCATGAAAACGTTCGTGAAATTTTTGTCATCTATGCCACATTAAATATCTTCGAATATAGGCAAATATCTTTAATCATTCATTATGCGTTGGTTATAATAGTTTTCCAATTTATGCGTGGCGCGTGTAATAGCACTTCATATAAATCGGAAATTGAAACTGACATTACCTTGCTGTGAGCGTATAGCACATGGCTTTATTACGCCGTAGGGGAGAGACCTCTATGCCGATATGCCCCTACATCCGGTGCGTCTGGTCATTAATAAAAGAACTGTTCGTCATATTTCGAAAGCAGCGTCCTGCGCATCCGAAATATCTAATGACTGTCCACCGTCAGTTGCAATATAAATAAATAAAAACAAATAATGAACGCCTGCTTTAAATATTTATGAACTTTTCCAGATTTAATAGCACGCCGCCGTGATTCGCGGATGTGGGCCTCGCAGCGGTGCACGAAGGGAGAGGAGGAGGAGGAGGAGGAGGAAATGGGGGAAGGGAGGGGGCGCAGGGACGGGGGAGGAGGAGCGCGCGCGAAGTTTGCGTCCCTGCCTCCGCCGCCCACGCTCTCCGCCTTGACAGAGAGAGGAAAAGAAGGGGCTCGCACTGGCTGGCGCATATGCCGCTAAAGATTTCCCAGACGTCCTCTTTGTTATTCGCGAGCCACTGGACTAAGTAATGAGGACCTTAAATAATTTAACGTCGGTGATGGTTGGCTACCGCTCCATTGCCGCCCCTCGCTTTCTCTCCCGCCCCGCCCCGCGGCCGCCTGCCTGCCGGCGCACCCTCGCTCCGCGCCCGCCCCCGCCTCCGCCCCGCCCCTCCACGCCGCCTGCCACCCTTCGCGCCTCGTCCCCGCGCCAAAGCTCTCTCGCCGGCTGCTCCCCGCGCCCTCCGCCGGCCCCGCGACTCTTCTCTTTTTTCAACCCTTTACTTTATTGCTACAGGCCGGCGTATTTTGGCACAGCCCGCCCCTCCCGTGTCGCCTTTGTCGCCAATGGTCTGTGGCTGGCAGTTAATTGATCGCTACTTTGCACATTCTCCCGCCGGCGGCGGCGGCGCGGCGGCGGTGGCGACGGGTGCTGTGCCGGTGCTCGGATCTCCCGCGGCGACCTCCACGGCCACCGCCCGCCCGCCCGCTGCGAAGCGCTCGCCGCCCACGCCGTGCGTTTCGTTCGAGTCCGGCGGCCGGCTCTCGCGCTCGTCCTCTGGAGCGATGGCGCGCCCTGGCAATTGCGCAAATAGATTTCCCAGGGACATCGCCGCCGCGCCGGCCGCTGGCACCTGAACCTGCCGCCCCCCCGCCCCTCACCCCGCCACGCCGCCCCCCGGGCGCTTTGCGCGCCGCCAAATTCGTCAGGCCGCAACAGCGCGCAGCCGCCCCGCCCCGCCTCCCCGCGCCGCGGGCTGCGCCGCTGATGAAGC
The DNA here is from genome assembly GCA_031308135.1 of Acheta domesticus. Lineage (NCBI taxonomy): Eukaryota > Metazoa > Arthropoda > Insecta > Orthoptera > Gryllidae > Acheta > Acheta domesticus. The sequence continues at coordinate 251,698,340 of JAHLJT010000631.1, forward strand.
GTAAATTGTTCCCGGCCGGTGGAGCGAGTGAGCGAACGGCAGGGCGCGGGCTGCGGGTTCCCGCGCCGAAACGTACCAGCTCCCCGCCCCCTCTCACCCTCCCTCCCCCGGAGCGTGACGCTCCGGCCGCGGTGGGCAGCGCGTGCGGCGTTGTTGGCGCTGGTCACCTGGACGCTCCATTTCTTCCGGGAGTTGTGACCCGCGGGATTGCCCTAGTGCTCGGCCTGATTTGCGCGCGGGGGCGGAGTGAATGCGGCTGGGAGGTCTCTCGATTGTGTTCCACGACCAGGTGCCTTATTACGAGTCGGTAATTTGTTGGTCTACCACGACAGATTGCTTTGCCGATCAAGATCGTAATAGTAACGAATTCTTTCGGTTCAAATAACGGTCGGTCGGAGTGATGCGAACAGGTTCGAGAAGTTATACAGTTCTGATTATGAAAGCACTTTAATGGAATTAAATGCGATGGGTGAATTGGTATCACCCATATTGTATTATTACCACCGTTTGTATGCCTTCTAAAAATTGTTCTGTCTCTTTATGGGTCTGTCACCCAATTATGTTAATTCCTTTTTTTATATATACCCATGGCTAAGATTTTTCTCACTAAAAACATTAGCTTTTCTCCAGGAAATATTTCATTTTATTGCTCTTACTTTCATTAAAATCTCAGTTGTTTTTAACTTTCGTTGAGTGAAATAAAGTATCCTTGACTATTCATTTGAATTGTACGCATAGGACGATACACAGCTAGCTAAAAAGAAGACTTTGGTTTGACTCAGTATTGGGCCCGACATTTTGAATGTGATTGTAAGTTCTCGGACAGGAGACTTCTGCTCGAGGACGGGTCTTTGAACGTGCGCTCTCTTGTGTTCCAGATTCTCCACCAAGGAGTCGGCCACGCACGCCATCGTCGCGGTACACAACACGGACATCAACGGCCAGACGGTGAAGTGCTCCTGGGGCAAGGAGTCGGGCGACCCCAACAACGCGCAGGCCACGGGGCAGGTGAGTGAACAGGTGATTGTCGTGTCCATGTGCACCTGCGATGCTGCCCGCACCCCCACCCCTCACCCCCAGCCTCACCTCCCAACCCGTGACCTCACGTCGCCTGGACCCCGCTCTTCCCGCAGCCCCTCTGGACAGGTCGGAACGCCACGCTGCGCCGCATCGCACCCTGCGTGCAATGCTTTTGGTGCTTTCACACCGAATACTACATTCCATTGCGAATGCTCTAGGAGAGGTTTTTTTCTCATTTTTGTAGACGAATATGTGGTATATGACTGCCGATGAAATCTATTTCACATTTGTTTAATGCATTAAGGATCAGTGACTGATGATGTCTGAATATTTTAATAATAGTGGATATTTAAACCGGTTGAAAATGGATGGGTAGAGAAACTTTGCCATGTTAATTCATATGTAAGAGCAAAATATTGTGAAGTACATTATTGGTAATTATGGGTTCACCCTGCTTCATTGATACCATTTTCTTAGATTTATTATCATGCAATATTGATAATTTTATTAAAATATTTCTGCCTCTTGTTATATTCACTTCTTCAGGCATGATGTGTACTATAAACAAAAATTTGTTCATAATCGGTGTCTCATCTACTACGTGTGACCGACTCTGAATCTTGAAGTTTTTCTAATTACTTTTATTTTTGTAGGTTTGTTGTGACCTGTTCAGTGTGGCTGTGTTGATACCTGTACCTTCCTCTCGCATGCTTCGGAATGTGTTCAGTTTCATGTATACTCTCCGAATTGTTAAAGTTCCTTTATGCACAGCATCCCTTTCTGGCGAAATCGTTATCAAGATCAGATATTCATGTAGACGATTCTTTTTTTGCAATATTGCCAGATGATGCTGGTTTTGTGTATATTCACGTAGCATGTATGTATATTCATGTGATGAGTGCCGTCTACGTGTGCAGTGTGTGAATGTATGCAATGAGCAGCAGTATCGATTAGTACATAGAGGGAGTCATTTGGTTGTTAATATTGAAGTCCGCTTGTTTAATTCATAGTTTATTTGAGTGGCATTCTCTAGAAAACCGGGCGCGTTCTCTTGTGTTAATGTTTTACAACGGGTCGTGCTCGCTCCATTAACCACCTGATCTATTGGCGATCAGACATACGTGTAGAGCACACAGTGGTCAATTAAACTAAGCGTTCTGAGAGTAATAGGAATCATTCTCTACATTTTAATGAAATTAGATTTACATGTTAACATTCTATCAGGAGAGGGTTTTCTGCAGTATTTTCTTGCGGTGTTGGATTTAGAATGTATTCATATGCTCAGTACGTTGATGATATGTGCAATAAACACAAATACTTAATGTTTTAAATATCTATCGTACGTTTGGTTCAATCGGCGCTTTTGTTGGCGTTGAATAGCCAGCCGTGTTTCGCTTGCTAGAATCTCGATCTCTGAATGTTATGAAACGTAAGCTTAATAAGCTTGCCATCAAAAAGAGCAGAGCAAAGAACAACTAATGCTGTAATTTGCAAATAGATTCGTGTGAACATTAAGTTCGTTTAGTGACAATCTTTGCTGCGTCATTTACTTTTAGTGAGTTCTACCGTCATTTTCTTTTAGTGATTTTCCTGTGTTAGTTGTGATTTGTACTAAAAAAAGGAAGGATTTTTGTTACGTGTGAAAGAGACACAATTCAGTATTACTGCAACGTTTTTTTGATAATTGTATTACCGAAGATTTTAATATGTAAATTACGCACAGTTACGTAACCGCAAGTCCGGTGCAGAATATGTCACGTTTTATTAGCCCTTTCATGTCGCAATATTCCTCTTATTTATTGGTGTATAAAGCACAATTTCCGAACATTCATTCGAAACGTAATACAACACTTTCGTGGAGATGAAAATGCTGTTATGAAGAAAAATGAAATTTAATATTATAGGGAATTGAAGAATAGTATTCTAAGAAAATTGACTAGCGTATCACGTTGATTGGTTCATAAATTCAGCCTAGGATTGGTACATTGGCATCCAAATCACGCGAAGAACTTCTCTGGTGAGTGTAAGCTTTTACATACGTTACATAATAGATGGTTGCACTACAGTAGCCCGAAGGTACGAGTAACTGCCAATTAGCACACCATCATACCCCTGTTTTTGATTGAGACATCCCCACTGGGTACCTCCAAGACGACATGTTGCTAATTTAATGAAATATAACAAATGATAGTAACAGCAGAACAAGATATAGAGAGAGAGGTGAGATAATTATTTCTCTAAGCTATGGGGGATGGAATAGATCTTTTGGGAGACAGGATTTATTTCTTGTAGGAGCAGCGCTGGTTTTACGTAAGTTCTGATGTAAGGAGGAGTGTTAGAACAGAATTTGGACGACTGTATGAAAATGTAATTTGTAATTGGCTCTCTGTTTAGTTCTCTATGAAGGTTGCGTGTATACCACGCGGCATTAGTAATTGAACGTAGCAATTTATTCTGGAAGGTTTGCAAGGGTCTCAGATTTGAAAAAGAAGCTCTAGCCCAGATTGGGGCTGCGCTATTGAGGCACGTTATTGAGGATCTTAGGGTTGATTTGTAGAGAAACACAGGATTTTCAATTTTTAGAGATGATTTTTTAATAAGGTATAATATAGAAATTAAGGGTATAATTTGGGTAAGACTCCATACGTTTTATTCAGTCTGTGAATAATATGAGGTCTCCATGTGAGACGAGTACGAATATATATTAATATAATAATACAATAATTAAGGGTATGATTTGAGTAAGACTCCATAAGTTTTATTCAGTCTATGAATAATACGAGGTTTCCATGTGAGACGAGTACGAATATATAATAATAATAATAATAATAATAATAATAATAATAATAATAATAATTAAGGGTATGATTTGAGTAAGGCTCGTACGTTTTATTCCCTCTATGAATAATGTGAGGTTTCCATGTGAGACGAGTATCCAGGAGGTCGCTCTTTTGAATACGCCCGTGTCCACTGGTCCCGTCGGCCGCCGAGGGCGCGCAGGTGGGAATCCGCAGCCGCACACGTGGAAGCCAGCAGCCGGCGTGCGGAAGCCGCAGCCAACGCGAGCCGTCGAACAGCTCGCAAGTTGTAATGGCCGCGGACCCCGTCCTCAAGCGCCCCGCGCGCGCGCGGGTTCGTTAACTCGCGGACCGCTCGCGAAGAGCTATAATGAGAGCCCCTCCGCCCGGCATTGCGCAACAAACGCAGGGCAACAGGCTCCGACAGCTTTCCGCGGGGAGTGTTCTTGAAACAGCTGCTCGCCATTGGTTCGTCACAGTGATCACGATCCTTTCTCTTGTGCTTTCGCCTTCCATGTACGTGATTTATCTCGTAACACGCCTTTTAGCGATACGATTAATCGACGCGGTGGGATGGAATCGTTTCGAGTTGGCGTTGATGAATGAAAACGCAGGATCAGACGATACGCAGAGACCGTTGGGCAGGTGAATGTGTTGGCGAACAAATGTGTCATTGCGGGTACCAAGCTTGGAAATAGTTCATTGTTCGAGATATATTTAAATCTTATATATTTATATTATTGAAATGTTATTTTATTAACAGAATTGAATTTAATTTTTTGTAAATGAGAAATTTATTTTTGAATTAAAATTTCAAAAACTTAAATTGAATCTTGCACACATTGTCATGTTTCCTACCACTCTTTTATTTCGTCCACTTTTGTTGGACATAATCACATGACTCTCAAGACATCGTACAATGTGACATTTTCAAAAGAACAATCAATTTTCTTAGTTGTAGACATTAATGGCACCCCAACAAAAATTTTTGAAAATGATCCTGGCCGGGGAAGATATTAGTAGCGAAATTTATCAGCAAGGTTGCAGCATATAGTTCACGGGCATTTTTAATGGCCCGTCATTGCTAAGCCGCGGGCACTGTCACGCCATCTCTCTTCGTGACTTCCTTCGCGGCGCCTGCTTTCCTCGCCCCCCCCCCCGACATTCACCTGGCGCGCCCACGTCAGTAAGAGCAGCCGATACCACCGACGGCTATGTGTCTTACGTTATGTGTAGGGGTTCGCCGCCTGATACTCACGCTCGCCGTTTGGCCCAATGTGGCTCCTCGGGTTTGCCCTTGAGCGACGCTCATCGACTCGCGACTCCATTGCATCCCACAACTCCCAACACCCGCAATGTTTCAAAGCTTTGGCACTTTTAGCCTCTCCCAGCGACATCTTCCAGCCTGCTTCCAGTGGACTGTCGCCTGCGAGTAACCCGCGCCCAACCTCCAAAAGCGTTGTTCATAGCTCTCGTCCGGCGAGCGTCCAGTGTGCCAGCCTCCCTCACGCCCTTGCGCACGGAGGCGTAACTGCCCCTCCGGCCACAGCGGCAGCGCTGCTTGTTTGGCCAGCCGGTGATGGCAGCGCGGCGGGCGGCGTGGGATGGAACGGAGAGCGCGTTCTGCGTGCCCCCCCTCCCAACCCCCTCGTCACCCCCGTTCCGCTCTCGCTCCGCCGCCGCCGCCGTCGGCGCCAGAGAGGTGTCGCCCGCGTCCACAGCGTCGCCATGGCGACGCGGCGAATTGCCCATCATCAAGTATCATTAGCCCATCGCAGGGCCCGGGATCGCGGCGGGGAGAGGGCATTAGCGGCGGAACGAGCGCCGCTTTTTATCCCTCGACGGGCAGGGGGGGGCCTTTCTCCCCGCCCCCCCTTCCTCCCTCCCCCGGCTCCCCCCGCGCCAGACGCGACTCGGCGCCGTGTCCCCCTGGCCGGGCCTGCAGCGCATGTGTGATGCCGCCGGGCAGGGAAGCGCTCTATAGGTTGGCATACGGTGCTTTTGGGAATTTTTCCTACGTACGTAATTATTACCGAATCTTCGGGACGCGGTTTTAAATATTCAGGTTAGAAATAGTTTTAGTGATAATGGTGAAAATCTATTGTATTTCTATTAGCGTTTCAGAAAAAAATTAATGCAGATACATTCACAGGCATTGAGTCTTTTTATGTTCAGTCTTCTGATGAGGTTCGAATCGCCAATGTGACGCAATAAAAATATTTATTGTGTGTGATTCTTCACGATTTCTCTTCTTTTAATTTTGCTATATTAATCTAATGAAGAATATAGTTATTAGTCACCCTCGGGAATTGCTTCTGCTGATTGTATTTATTCTACGAGATTTTTTTGTAGCAGACTCTTTTGCCGGAATAATACGTAAAATTCTCTTCGGTTCTTTGTTTATGCTTGAAGCCCGACAGTGTCAGTAAAGTTTTTCTACAGTACACCCTTCAAACAAGCAAGATTTAAAAAAACACTGTCTCATTTATCAAACGAGTCACTCCGAAGTACCGTGATGTGTCAAGACCGAACAATGAGGAAGGTAAAAAGAAATCAGATGTTATATGTATTAAGTTTTATTTAAAATTCCTTACTAATATATTTCATAAAGTATTTAAATGGTCACCTGAAATATTTTTGATTTAGTTGGTCATGTAATTATCATTACCTTTCACTTTTTCGCTACCGCTTACGCAGTAGTGAGAAAATTGTGTAATGTTGCGAGAAAAAGTGGCAAATTTTCGGCAGAAAAACCCATATTGCCGGGCCCTAGTAACGAAAAACTGGATAAATCCAGTTGCTAAATTTAGATGGGGGAATCCTTTAATGTGTTTTGTAGCCAGAATGCATGTTTTGTGGGTCCTTAATACCGAAAAAGTTTTAAAAAATGGAAAATAAAAAAAGTAACATTTTTCGGCGTCTTTCTACAACTACAATTGTGAAGATCCAGTTTTTATCTTAATGAAATGGGTTCATCAAAAGTAATCTTCAAGTAAGTAAGGTCATGTTGAGTATTTTGAAAATATGAGTATTTTTAGTCATTTGAAAAATATAATAATATATGTTTTACAATCTAGGGCCCAGTGAGATGTGTAAGCAGTGATCTAGCAATTTTAGGTAAATTAACTTCAGCAAGAATTCTCCATTTTAAAAAAAATATTGCTTCCTTGTTTCCTTGACTGGTGTTTAGCGGAGCGCGCGGTTTAAACAGATCGTCTCACTGATACCGGTAAATGTTTGGGTTCGGTTGCTATGGAAGTGATTCGCTTGATTGGCGTGACTTAAGGATCGCCGCTGGGCAGTGGCGGCGGAGGGTATAGGGAGCGGGGGCGGGGACGGGGTTCCGTGCCGTCACGAAACCGTGCTCTCCGACTGCCCCGCTTGATAACGCCGCCGCCCCCGCCGCCGCCGCCCAGATCTACCTTCAATATATGCAAAGCAACGGACGGCCGCATAAAGTAGAAAAAATATCGCGCTGGGAGTTTGTTGACGTCGCGCGCAAAATGTTCTTCTCCGAAGTTTTGTTCTCTCCGAATTTTCTTCGTTTCGCTTCTGTTCCTCAAGATAGCGAGCGTCAGTTCATAGTCGGGGACGGTGGTTGCTTAAAGTAGAGGTAAAGTTGTCTGGCGAAGGTTGTTTAATATAAAAAAACTTTCTTAAATATATATTTTTAACTAAAGAAGACGGTTTGCAGTCTTACATAATGTTGCATTTTGTTTCTTCTCTCGTTAGCTTCATTTGCAAATTATTTTGAAAGTTCTGTCCGGCATTAATAAAATAATTTAGTGGAATAATATGAATACATTTCAATAGAAAATGTTTATACCGCAAGCATTGGGCCTTGTTAAGGACATTCAAAAAAATGTGTTATTGACCAATCTTTATTTCAAGAGCCTAGCATGTACACTTTCGTTCAAAGCATGAAGCCTCTAGATCACCTGCAAAGATGGTTGATGGCTTATTTGAAAGTTTGGGGAGCGGGTCAGTGGCGCTAAATGTGTTTAAAGAGATTACCGTAATTTAATTTCAATTTAAAGACTTCACTTTTTGGAAGTATAATATACATTTACTTTTCTGGTGTTGTTATAAATGTGCAAGACGCTGAAATAAAAAAATGGTCCCTTAAAGCATTGTTTCCTTATTCAAGATCCTGCATTAACTTGTGTGTGTTGAATCGTGATCAGCTATATAAGCAATGTGTGTTCGTGTTGAGAACCTCTTGCACTCGGGTTTATTAAGGAGTGACTAATTGGAGATGGCTACCTGAGACAGGTCTAGATACGATAAAGGTGGAACTTCGCCCATTTTTCTTTAGGCATTGTCATGTTAACAAGGGGGAAACATGTGATATCAGCAGTACAGAGTACTAATTGAACCGTTGGTTGCGAATGGTCGTGCATGAAAGCGGACGTACTTATATGTCATCTTTCGCTGAAGTTATATTCCCCTCGGCTTTCCTATTCGTAATTTTTCAGCTAATGCGTCATTCTCTGAGATGTACTCGTATCAAGTATTTTTACTATCAAGCTCGAGGTCGGCGGTATTATGAAGTGGCATATTTCATCTTCAACACGTACAGCTGAAAATACGAGGGTATGTCGTTGTTATAAATTTACTACTGTGGTCTGCAGGTTATGAGCATTTCCGTAATTGTCATGTCACGTTTTACTATTATTACATCTTAATTTTAATTAGTTTAATGAACCGTCGATTTGGGGTAGTTTGAGTGCTCACATGGCAATGTTCGATCTTTCACTAAAGAATACAAAACAAATTTGGGTAGTAAAATTTTGAGAGTAAGAAAGACATTCAGTACTGTTAGAGTTTGGAAAGTACGATTACAATTAATAAATGCCGTTCATATTTCTCTCGATGAGAAGTGCAAGACATATGCAACAAAGTTTCATGTTGCCCATGCCCATCACTCTGTAACTTCAGATTTGAATCTCACGAAATGTAATTACAAAAAAACATTATCTTAAATATTTAATCTTTACGGAAAGAAAACATAGATTTTTTTTTTAATTTGACATATTAATTGATAATCTTGGCTAACGATGCCATTGGTGGACAGCATTCTTACCTCTTGGTTCTAATGAACCGTACTTCACTTTTATATTTACAAGGTGTGGGATAGGTACCTTACACTGTCGTCCTGGAAAGAGCGCAGGCATTTTTCGTGCATTACCGCGCCCTCTTTTTTTTCCCTCGCCGCCGCGCCGCCGGCGACCACGCGGGCGCTAACGTCAGGGGGCGCAGACGGGCGGCGGCGGCGGCGGCGCGCGTGCCGGCGTATCGACTGAGCAGGGCGCAGATCGTAAACTCGCGATGCAAATGCCACGTAAAAGGAAAAATCGTTAGCGTTGCGTTCTGCCGTGCTTTTGCGCCGTTTTCTCCCTCGTTGTGCTCGGTAAACGGCCGCCGCGTTGCCGCCGCTGCCGCTGCCACCGTCGACGGCGAGGACGGGGTCGCCCTTCTTTTTTTTTTCCCTCACTCCGGGTGCGGCTGCGAAGGCGACGAACACCTGGTTCAACACCTGCTGTCTTCCGCTCGACGGTTGCGTCGTGGGGATGTGTCGTGTGATGTGATGGGGTAAATACGGAAAGCAACCTTCTGGATGTAGCCGACTTCTGGGTGCGAGAAAAATACAAGAACCTAGAAAGAGGGAGTTAATAAACGTCAGATAAAAACGATGTGCCCGAATAATTGTATCACAAATTCAAAAAAAAAAAATCATATTTCTGTTCTTATTTTCATAATGGAGTACAGTAATTGTGGATATATTTCCATTTCTTAATCGAAATCAAACAAGCAAAAATTAATTCTTCGATTACTAAAATTCCGGTGTTTGTAATATGGTATAATTTGTCTCTTGAAATTAAGCTTAGTTAAAATCAGAAAGTAACGAAAACACGTGACTCCATTTTCCACAACGCACGCTGTATTTGAGCTTTTCGCGTTCGTAACTCGTATCAGCTATCCTGTGCCCACATATCATTTGTTAAGACTATGCGGAGAGGGAGGCCTCCGGCCGTGCGCCCGTAAGGGATGAGCAGCGCGTGCATTGTTTTCCCGAGCCAACTCCCGCGAATCGGAGGGCGCGGAGCCGGCGGCGGCGCTGACAGAAGTGGGCGGGGCCGGGGCGGGGGGAGCGGGGGGAGCGGGGGGAGCGGGCGTCGCCGCCGCGAGGTCCCGTGTTCAGCTGCGCGTTCCGACATCGCCCCCGCAGCGGAGCAGCTGGCGCAGCGGCCGCCGGCGACGCCCCGGGCGCGGCGCCGCGCCGCCCGTCCACCTGCGGCGCGCCGCGCACCAGCGGAGCTCTCTCGCTGCGATATGAGCGCTGGGGGCGGTGCCATCGCCCGCGCCCTCGCCCCTCGCCCTCGCCCTCGCCCTCGCCCTCGCCCTCGCCCACCCCCACGCCATCGCTCTTTACCCTCGCCCCCGCCCCTCACCCACGTCCTCGCCCGCTCCCTCTCCTCTTGCCCGCGCCCTCGCCCCTCACCCTCGCCCTCGCCCCTCGCTCCGTGCCCCTCGCCCCATGCCCCTTGCCCCGTGCCCCTCGCCCTCGTCCGCGCCCTCGCCTGCGTCCGCGCCATCGCCCCTCGCCCTCGCCCGCCCCCACGCCATCGCTCCTTACCCTCGCCCACGCCCTCGCCCGCTCCCTCTCCTCTTGCCCGCGTCCTCGCCCCTCATCCTCACTCCCGCCCCTCGCCCACGCACTCAGCTTCGCTCCTGGCCCCTGCGGCCGTCCGCACGGGCGAACGTTAGCCCTCTCTCCTGCTGCCGGCACACGATGTGAGAGTCGCCTGTTTCGCATAGCCCTCGAGTCATCTGGCTCCCGTTATGTGCCGACTGTCTCGTACTAGTTGCTGCACACTCGCTCTGCCGCCCGTTTGGCTAGGCGCGTCATGTTTGTCACGTGCCGACCCACTCCCACACACAAGTCAGCTACCAGATCGCTTCAGCGTGACAATTCATTCTCTTTCACCATCATTTGCACTCTCATTTCGTTCTCTCAACTCAACGTTACGATGTAATATTTACCTATCTGCATGTAATCGCCTATAACTCTCTTCTCACGTTCATTGGTGCTGTTGGTTATAGTTTCCCCCTCTGGTTTTCGAATGAGATTGTTCTCCTGTTCTCTCCTTTCTTCATTCTTTTGCTGTTCCGCCATTTTATTCCATGTGACTTCATCTCACTTTTCCTTTTTAGTCCTCTCGTCCTTTCAGCTCTCTTTTTTCTCTCTCTTCAGTCCTTCCTCTCCGCCCTCGTTCCCGCCTCCCGGCCCCGTCGCCTCGCCCTCCCGCCGGCGTTGCCGCCCTTCCCCGCCTAGCCTCGCTCGTCCCCGCCGTTTCCCGCCCCGCCCCGCCCCGCTCCGCCCCGGCTGCCGGCGGCCGGGGACCGCGGCTGCCGACCGATATTTGCATTCAAATTAGCGTTGGCCAGCCATCAAGTGAAATAATGTATGACGGCCATACTTCAAAGCGGATAGTGATCACTACTGCAGCATGCGAAACGAATCCAGCGCGATAGATAAAGACAGACGAGGGAGAAGGGCGGAGAAGGGAAGGGAAGGGCTGTCCCTTGCGCGCGGCTCGGCGCCGTCCTCTGCCTTCCGCCCTTCGTGCCCTACGCGCGCGCAGCCCCGCCCCCTTCCTGTCGGCACGTGCACGTGCGCTCGCGCGTTGGTATTCCGCGCGGGGAATTACTATATCAAAACAATAATAAATGGATGCATTTACGCAATTAAATATTCTGACCCCACAGCTTTTATTATTTGCGGCCATCGGCCCTCAGTGTTCTCTTTCCCCTTCTTTTTCACACGCTTTGAATACTAGGTGTATTATTTGCAACATATCATGAATAAATTGCGCTTTCATGTCGCGAACGCGCGTACGAATGGGAAGTGGCGCGCGTGCACGTGCCCGCACGCAGCGGCGGCCGCCGCGCGTGCGTTGCTCCGGACGGCGGGGGTGCGTGCCGAGGTCGACGCACGCGCGAAAAATGGGATCTGCATCGATAAGTGTGTACCGGCCGAATAGTCGTGCGGTTAGTTGTGGAAGAGTTGGGAACTGAGGTTTAAAACTCGGTTCAGCGCACGTTAATCGACAGTCTGCGCGTTTGTATAGTCGAAACCTTAAGGTTTGTGTGTTTGTTTTTTTTTTTGCCTCTTGTGCAGATATTGCATGTCGCGTATCGAAGTCGTGCTGTTGCGTATACCATCAGGCTACGAACCATAAACTCTCGAATCACTTGACGTCCTTAAGCCTAATCAGAAATGCCCCCCCCTCCCCTCCCTCTTGCGATAGGACGGACGTAAGCTCTCATTGAACAAAAATGATCACGAGAATCAATCATCGAACGACGTATGAGATAACGCTCCGCCGCCAGCGCCGCTATCGGCGACCTCGAGAGAATGGACCGGCGGGGGCGGCGCGTCCAGCTGCCCGATTAGACGGCGGCCGTCCTATCGCCGAGATGGCGCCGACCCCCCTCGCGCCCTCTGCTCCCGTGGGCTGCCCCCGCCCCCGCCACGGCCTCCGCCGCCGCCCCCGCAGCTGCCGCCCTCGCGAGACCGCGCGTGCCCTCGCCCCAAATTGATAGCGGCAATCGTAATTGCAGCGCAGTTTATGATCATTACCCCTCCGAGGAGACCGCTGGCCCACACCGCGCCCGCGTTGTCCCGTCCGTGCCATGCAGCACCTGCGTGAGGAATGCGCATGAATAAACGATTCAAACGTGGTAGGTGTAGGCCTGCCTATCTCTTCAACTGGCGAGTGGAGGCACTTTTGCATTCGCGGCTGCCGCACCGCGCCGCCGCGCCGTCTCCGCCGCTATCTGCGCGCCCGCCGATCCCGCTCGCCCGGCACGAAACGGGCTGCTCCGATAAGCATCTCGCAGCCGGGCAAAAACGCGCGCGCTTGCCGGCGTCGTCGTTTTGACGTCTTCGAGTCGCCTGCCGCCTTCCTGCTCCTCACAGGACTGTGGTCTACGTACAAGCATTGGGAGGAATTTTGAAAAATTAAATGTTCACTGTAATTCTATATTTGCTAAATATTTTCGATTTTTTCAATAAAGATTCATGTGCTTATTACATGAATTCATAGAACTTTGAGTTTTTTATTTATTTATTTATTTACGTCAAAAAACAGTTAAAAACTGCGGATGACGAGCTATGGGGAGAAGTGAATCTTAGTGTAGCAGGAGTTAGCAGTGAAATAAATATTCGTATATTTTGAAAAGTTTGTATACTTTCCGCATGAAAAAAAATTGTATTCTCGCCTTGTTATTTCATACAGCCGACTTTGAGGTTCTACGAATTCAACGTTTGAACTCTTTCGCGGGGGAACTATTTCTATGTACCAATTGAAAGAACTGAAAAAAACGCGGATGAAAAAAAGTATGCGTTTTTTTACTCTCTTTCTAATAACCGCAGAATGAAATGCATTCCATGAAAATATATTTTGTTAAACGTTGTTCATGCTGCCATTGCAAGTGTGTATGTACGTAAGCATGGATGAGGAGTGTGAATGCCCATATATGTACAAGTGTACGTGAATGTTAGTATTTCAGTGTTTACCTTGCACATTGGTCAAGTCTGTGCACCGTGTTTGCAATCACGCCGCGTCCTTATACGTTGTGACGTCGTTCCGAACGCACCGTCTTGTCTCTCTCTCTCTCTGTCTCTGTCTCTCTCTCTCTCTGTCACCTCCTTTCCTTCTCGCTCGCGCCGACCCGTGTCGCGCACCCACGCGCGCGCCTCGTGCCTGACTGCGCGGCCTCGCCCGCCCTGTGCGCAGCCGCTCACCGGCGCCCAGTACCCGTACGCCTACGGCCAGCAGATGGGCTACTGGTACCCGCAGAGCTACCCCACCACCGCCGCCACGGCCGCCGCTGCGCAGATGCAGGGCCAGTTCCTGCAAGGCATGCAGGGCTACACCTACGGCCAGTTCGGCTACCAGCAAGGATACATGGGGTGAGTACGCGCCCTCCCTCCAGCAGGGATAGAGCACTTGGTTTGTGCGTTAGCCTCAGTCGAACTTTCTTCATTGGGTTTCGAAAAGACTTTTAAACACATTTGATGGGACATATTTCCAAGCATATTTAACATTTTTGCATGCTTTTTAAGGAAATCTCATATCGTCGATAGAAAGCAATATAAAGAGACAAAAGGAACATTCTAAACCGCGCTAGGTAACCCGCTGCTTCGTGAATGGAAAATTATCAGAAATAGTAGAAGTTGCCTTTAGCGACACAAAACGTCTAGTCTATTTCAGTTCGAGAAGTTATTTAATATTATTCTGGGGCTAAGATTTAAATCAAGTTCTTTGACAGTTCTATTGATGTGTCTTAAAATTTGTTTCATAAATTATTTTCACTAGTTTTAACCGTATATTAATTATAGTCCATATTTTACTTTGTATTTTAAAAATTTTTGTCCACAAGTAGTTTGTGCATATTCGGAGACGTGTTATTCTAAATATATCTGAGGTCTGATGATCAGCCTCCATAAGGGGCATTTGTATTTTTGTTGAAAGCATATCAATACAATGAGATGGAAATGCAATTTTCAGCACATTCTTTTTGGAAATGTCAGTTTAATTAGACACTATTCTAAAGAGAGAAAAATATAATATGTAACTATTTTTTTTTTCATTTTGTTCAGTCTCATATTTTTTGTCTATTATATCTAGAATCTAAATTGTGGTATCATCTTAGGCTCTCAATTGGTCATGTGTTTCCGTTTTTATGATATGATGGGACTTGAATATTTTACACATACAAAATACACCATACATTGTAACGTATAAATATATAAGATAGACCACATACACGTGCAATATATACTACATACATTATAACGTATAAAATTTCAGGAATGTTACGTGTTGATGATTTTTCATTCGAATTGTGACAGTAATTTTCAGTTTAACCATTGTATATGTTATATGGGTTATAGTTTGCTAGTCCTTTAATATTCGCAGTACAGTCAATATTTAGCATTGTGAATCTTCAAGCAACTGTTTTATCTTTTCCCATGAAGGAAGCAGCTAAGTTTAGTGTATCGCCAGAGGAGGGTCAGGTGAATCTTCCCCGAACAAGCATTACACGTGCTGCCGCGCGTCCTAGCCACGCGTGGAGCAAGGCAACAGCCGGGCGAGGGCGGGCGGTAGCGCGGTCCCTCCAAAGAAATGGTAGATTGCGAGGCCGTCCGTCCTGACGCGCCTAGTGGGGGGGAGGGGAGAGCCGCGACCCCCCGTCGTTTCCGGGACGAATCAGGGCGGCGCCGCCTCGTTTGGGCCACCCCACGCCTTTGTTCCAAGCACAGGGCAAGAAAGCAGCCTAAGATCTCCCATACATTATGCATCGCATACTCACATATGTATGCTGTACGACTGCGGGCCCCCGACGGGACTGCAATCAATATTTAAAGAAGCAGGCCGCCGATATGTGGTCGCTGCCGCCAGCGCCCTTCCTCTTGCCGTCGTCGCCGCGGGCAGCCCTTCCCTTCGCCCTTCGCCCAGGGCCTCGCACCCTGCGCCCTTCAGCGCTATCGCGTTTACTCTCGTCCTTTGCTCGCCGTTCCTTCCTGTTCTCGCTATCACCAATGCTGCACGTGTGGAACGCTGACTGTAATGACAATCCGTTGGGTTCCCACCTCTCAATAACTATGGGGTGTCCTCTTAGTCATTCCTTGTTACCTTTCATCCTCGAGCTTCAGCTTTCTCACTTACCATTGCGTGAAGTCTCTTCTCCCAAAGTCTGCTGTCCCTCATACCTCCATTCCTTTTCCCTTTTCTTTCCTCCGTGACTCTCCTTACAAAGTCGTTTACCCGTTCTCCGTGCCTTCATGCCTCAAGATTTTCATTTTCACTTCCTTGAGAATGTTCTCTGCCTGGTAATTTTAGTTCCCCTCCTCTCCCGTTCCGCCGACGCGGCGCCACTTCGCCCGGGAGCGCACGTCACGCGTTCCGCCCCCGCCTTCACAAGTCTCCTCTGCCTTCGCCAGACCGTCCCCGCCCCTCCCCTCGATTCCATTTGCCACCCCTCCCTCACAATTCGCGTCAGTGTCTTCGGCGCAGTTCATCTTCCCTCGCCGACGCCTTGATTCGCGGAGCGGCCCGGCGCGTACCTGACTGCGCCTCGGGGAGCTCAGTAAATTTGTTGAAGGAAACTTCATTTTCTTAAATACCCCTCTCATTAGCGCAACGGCGGAATAAAATTTAAACTTGCATGGCAACGAGGAGGGGCGGCTGGGGGGGGGGGAGATGAACGGCCCTCCGGCGGGTCTGTCCCTCGCCGCCCGGCGCCCCCCCCTCCCCATCCTCCGTCCTCTTTTCGTCCTCGTCCAACCAACCCCGCTCCTCCGGGTTTGCTCCCGGCGCTGGTGTCCTCGCTGAGATTTCGCCCGGCGCGGCGGCGGGTTGATGACGGCGACGATTCTAGGCGGGGCGGCCGGCCCGCCCGCCCGCCGGCAGGCGCCGAGCCCTGTCCGCCCCGTTTGCGCGCCGAGCCCCAATGTGCTGACAGATTCCCGCGATACAGCGAGTGGAAGAGACTGCGCGCCCCTCTTCGCCTCGCCCATTTCGGCCCCGCCGCGTGCGCTGTCGCCGAGCGCGCCCAACGAGGCGAGCCGCGGTTCGAAATTTGCGCCCTGTTGCAGAATTTGAGTCGACGTCGTATCGTTACGCCCGGAGGGAATGAATTTTCAAGAATGACGCCGGCTTTTCGTTTATATTTTTACTGGAGTTGGGTCGTAGTGAGCAGATAAGATGTAGTGTGATGGATGGAAAAAAAAAGTAGGGAGTATTGAAAGGGTGCTCAAACGGAAGTGGACTTTATAACATCCAATATTCTTCCGTTGTCACATCCGAATCTTTTCTATAACTTACGCCTTTAGACTCTTCATACGTCTCATGCTCTTTTTGTTTTTTCTTCGTTGTTCAGTTTTAACCGTAAGATACTTCGATACTGCGTTCATTTTATTTCACTTCTTGTTTCTATCAGTAAACTAGTTTCAATCAGTCTCTTTGTGATTCACAAATATTAAATAGAAATTGAAAAGAGAAATTTTCAGCGTCATTTATATCTTCTCCTGGGAAGCACAGTGTTAAACGAAATTAAAATGTCACTCATAACTTTATGGTCAATAATTATTTCTTTCCTCACACCAGACTATTAAGAATTAATTAATAAGAAAAATTCATTTCTGAAAGCTAACTTTGCGTATTGTATTTAATAAAGAATAATTTCCTTCTGATGTTACCGCAGAATGCCGAAGTCAGACACATTTTTTTTAGAAATAGTAGAACGCTCACTTAAAAATGTAATTGTAATCAAACATTTTGGCAACATGATTTGTGATTACCGATGTTTATAGTGGTATTGTTACTGCAGAAGTTGTGGGAAACGTGAGTGTATTTTTATAAATAAACGTGACTGTCCACGTGTACTTGTGTACTGTCTCATAATTGAACTTGTGCGTCTGCAAGGGGTGTGGATAGAGGCCAACGCCTGGGTGCCCACCCGGGGCGGAAAGCCTCCTGGGAGAACAAGAAGGTGTAGGCAAAGTAGGATGTAGTGTTGGTTGGAGAGCGGTAGATGGAAAGAAGTGTAGCCTCAGTAAATTGTTTTAACTGTGGAGCTTTATCAGGCACATTTATTCACAAAGTACAGTCTCATCTAGCAACGGAACTCAAGTAAAACCAAACACGTGCAATTGGCGCGCATACACTACATATAGTACTATATACACAGTACTATAGTCTGATTAAAATATGTTGGTGATTGACAGTTGTGCTTCTGAAGCTGTAACTTCATAAAATACGAGTGTATGATTTGGTTACTTTAATAAGTATTTATTTCAAGTGTTTATTGTCTTGTCCCGAGAGCACGTTCTCAGTGGACCACAATCTGTCAACGTCGCTCCCTTCCATTCGCAACTGTCAATGACCAACTTCTTTTAATTGGACCATAGACAATATGCATGTCCGCGTGTGAGGAGCGAGCGTGGAAGGGCGACGGCGCCCTTTCGCTCGCCCTTGCCCTCGGCCTTGGCCTGAGCTCGCGCCCTGACCAGCGTGCTCGTTGCCCCCTCAGCAGGATGGGCATGCAGCTGCCCGCCGCGTGGCAGGGGATGCCGGGCCAGCCGCAGCTGCCCGCCGCGGCCCAGCAGATGGCGGCGGCGGCCCAGGGCGCGGCCATGCAGCAGCCCGCGGGCATGATGGCCTATCCTATGCAGCAGTTCCAGGTACGCTAGGAAAGCGCCTCGAAAACGACCGCCCCCGGCCCCGCCCCCGCCCTGCCGGCCTTGCCGCCTGCTCCTGCCCGACTCGTGGGGGCGAGGGCGGCGGTGCCCGCGCGGTGCCGGCGCCCCGCCCCCACCCGCTGCCTTGCCCGACCATCTCAGGCTCTGTTCGGCGCGCGGCGGGAACTATCACTCGTCCTCACACATCAAGCTTTTAGAGATGTAACTCCGGATAATTGTTTGCAGTTCTCTCAGTAAAAAAAAATCAATAAAAATATTTCTGATCTGTTGTTGGTTTTTAATTTTTACTGAGTAGTAGAATAGAAAATGTTAGTTAATAGACATTTTAATGTTAATAAAGATGTATCATTGATTAACGTAATGCGTCAATCCCTTTACTCAGATAAACTGTTGAATCTCTTTATAAGGGGAGTATTAGGCTAACAATTTCGCTAATTGTATTCCTTATGACCCTTCGTGGCCGTAATATTGAGCACCATTAGAATTATAAATAAATTGGTATGTGGTGAACAAATGTTTTCGTCCAACGCACTAATGATTTTTGGAAGAGGGAGGCAAAATTTGAAACCGGTCATTTGGATTAGTTTCTTATTGTCGTTCTTTTGCTATATGTTCCCTTTTGCTTACCGTCTCACAAAAAAACAAGCATTTCTCACATTTTAAAATGTTAACGGCAGTAAAATAAAAGCAAACTCTCGCTTCTCAAATGTTTGTACGTTCAACTACGATTCAAAAGGACGTGTGCGGAAACGCATATCGCTTGGGGGCGTCGACTTTGGGAACGATATTGCAGGGGGCTCCTGCCATGAAAGGCACTTAGAAAAACTTCTTTAACAATCTTTGGACTGAAAGTAAAGTTTGTGCAGATTGAAACAAAGATATGATTAGAAAATGAATAATCTGTATCCATGAAAAGGGATCACAAGAAGGCAGATAATTTCGTGGGATCTGCGTGTGTGGTGCATCGGATCGTGAGTGACCGAGCGCGTCGGACCTTGCCGTCCCGCCCTTCCATTCTCCGCCCCGCCCCCGCCCGCCCCCTCCAGCCCGGCGGTGGCCCGCACGCCCTGCGCAGAGGGCGGGCCGCCGCTGGGCTGGGCTGCATTCTAACACTTATCATTTGCTCTGGAAGTGAACCTTTTACAGTATATTGTGCTGTTTTTTTTTATAATTTAACATGCATGCATGAGATAGTTTAGGGTAAAAGTAGAGTTTTAAATACTTTCTTGTTGTAATCCTTTGTGGTGTTTCGAGTGTTTGCTATTGCTAAGTAAGAGTTATTAACAGTGCATTTCTCGTGATAAAACTGTGTTTCTAGTGGTACTTAAAATAACTTCAATGGTAAACAATTAAATAAGGAGGAATAAAATGACACCTTTCCTGTTTCCTCTATTTAACTGAAGTTAAAACAAAAAAAACTTCACTGTTCTCTCTGATAATGCATGGTGTGTAAAACATATGCTATTAGATTTTGACCTCTACGGTGTTAACTCAGCTCCTCAAGAATGCATCGAAAGATCCCTTCCGTCTCAGTTTTCATTTAGAACCGATGCCATATATGTGTTACTATATTATTTTACTAACTTTATTTATGAACTTCCTGTTGATGAAGGAATGTTTCGAAAATAAATTGCGAGGTTGGTGTATTCGCGTAAGCAAATATCTCGTATAAACAACTCTTATTAATGTTGGAAATGAACTTCACGTGCCTCAGCAGATCGTGGGGAATATATTTCCTTCCGTTGTGTAATGTATTATGAGTATATAAAAGCCCAACTATTGTTGGCCTGATTGACCTCGCAGCTACTTCTAGAACATTTCCCAAGTCCGAGTGGGGGGTAGGTGAGCACTCAAGTTTGCCTTGTGGTTTGTTGGTGTGTCTGCCTCTTGCTCTCATAGGTTTGTTTGGGCCATGCGCGGGTTGTGTGGTGGTTGTGGTGGTGCATGATTTTCGCCCTTCCTTCCTTCCATTTTCTCAAACAGTCTTGCTCAGTTGATTTTTTTATCTGCATGCTTTCTTTCTCTTTACATTTTTACTTGCATGACTAACATTTTCATAATCTGCAACCGTATTAGTTTCTTAGTTGATTTCAAGCAACCCTAAAAAACAACGCATTTCCGTAATTTTGCTGACAACAAACAAGTAACCTAACACAGTACAGCTTGATACCAAGTTATTTGAAACGGAAAGTTGTGTGTATTTAGTAATTTTGTACTCATTCAGATAACTGTAATGAATCAAGCCTTATGCATTATGTTATGTTTCTTGTTTTCAAAAGTCATTTTTTAAAATTAGGGCCATAAAGTATACAATTTTAGTTACGAAATAGGGTTTTCAAAGCCGCCAACTAAATGCGGTGTCTCTTTCTTTCAGGCACAGTGATATGCATATGCAATGTGTCCTCCAGACTGCTTCCATGATGCTACTAAACAAGTGATACTCGATTTCATTCGAAAACCAGAAGAAAATCTTATTTGGAGTAAAACACATTAAACATAAAAAGTTCTACATAACGCTTAGCGATATACAAACTATGTTGCAGTTCATTAAATGATTTAAAAATAAATATACTATCGTTCATATACGTAAACTGTTTTATGTTGACATTAGGTGAGATGTAGGCCTGATTTTCATTTATTTTGTTCACTTACGTGCTGTATATTTTGAAACAGAGAAAATTCAGCAAAAAGTAAACAGATATACTACAAAAGGCTATAGCGGCAGTTTTGTTTCTTATGCCATGTAGTCCAAAGTCTTGCTACAAACTAGAGGGAGAACATAGATTATAATATATTTTGTTTTTTAAATACCAAGAACACTGTAACACAATGTATAGTCAATAGTAGAGGTAGCACCATACTGTGGCTTGTGGGGCAAAACTACTGTTATAAAATCCATCCATTATTTAATGATACTAAAAAAACTCATGCTGCGCCCAGGGCTTGGCTTCAAGTCGGCGCTCCCCAGAGCCTTCGCTGTGGCCGGCGCTTCAACTGCACTTGTTCCGCTTGGGGCAACACGGTCATGCCATTCGAAATTTTCCCGCGACTCCAACACGCCGGTCGATTCATCTGCCAGCCGACCGACCGCTGCCTTTTTTTGTTCCCCACTCGGGCTCCTCGAGCTGCTATCGCTACTTGCTGCTACTACTACTACTACCACTACTACTACGACACTCCAAAAAAAAAATTAAAATAAAAAACGTTTTGCACTCCACGAGCCGTTGAAACTGAGCCTTGGGCCTCACCACATCAGAAAAAATGTTGAAATCTAGATTCAAGTCTTAGAGCTAGTTGCGACAGTGAACCTATCACCGGCACGTACGTATCCTGTACTGTACAAACACAAGTAGCTTTGTATATATGATGTAATTATGTACAGGAGCTTTAGTCAGAGAGAAAAAAAAAGTATATACCGCATGCTAGTCCACACCGGAAGTCGCCATATTGATCGCGATGCAACCGCGGCCTACAGCACAAGCCCCGCGCCCCGCCGCGGGCGCCCGAACGCACAAACCCTAGTTTTTAAACGGAGAGGAGAGGAGAGGGGGAACGCCACTCGCGCGCTCGGCGCCGGGCCGCCGCGCGTCCTTCGCCTCGCTCTGAGCCACGCTCCGCTCGCTGCGGTTCCGCCCCGAGTCGTCACGCATCACGAAGTAATCCCCGTTTGGCTTTTTTTTCCCACTCACTTGTCCCCTCGTGTCATTTGTTTGTCAAAAAAAATTAATGTGAAGTAAAAAAGAGTGGGGAAAAGACTACATGATTGAGAAGAGTTTGTAAATAATTTTTATTGATGCACTCTTCTACTCAAAATCTGACATGCTGTTATGATTTTTTCGTTTATTCCATTGTAATGTATGGGGAGTATGAAAATGTTCAAAAAATTGGTGGGATTTCGTACGTTTATTCGTTGGGAGTCATTTCGTGTCCACGTGACGTCACCGGTCGGCCGCAAAACCCAGCGAACGGATCAGTGAAATTTCTTCGGTCGCTTCCTGCCGTTAACGAATCACGCTGCGCCCCGCCAACGCCACCTCCATTCGGTCGAAAAGCCGGCTGTGTCACCCTCTTTCTTCACCAACCGGCTTGGCTTCACTGCGAAGCCCCCACACATACACACACACCGCAGCACAACGAGGCAATCAAAAAAAGTACACAACAAATGTATGAGGAATCGAATCGACTATTTGATACACTCACACGTGAGGATTTATTTTTCATAGGTCAACTCGACAATCAGAATTCTAACACGTCCGAGCACTGTTCTCTGTCGCGTCCCCGCGTCCCGTCCCGCCCCGGCCGCGCCCGGCGCCCGACGCCCCCCCAGCGCGCGCCCTGAGTGTGGCAGTCGATACCCGCGGTGAACGCGACTCAATATGGCGGCGGCTAAAAGAATCCTACGCTGTTGTACACGCAGTCTACTTACACACAAACTCAAGTGAGAAGAATGACTTTAGATGAAGTTAGAAAACAGGCTATTATTTTATACAACATATTGATTATAGATTTTTATTATTACAGTTAAGTGATGAGTGAGTAGAGAGAGAGAGAAAGAGAGGTTAACAAACTAAAAGAAATCCACGAATGCGAACATTCCGCAGTGATGTGCATATGATTCTGCCTATAAGAAAGGGCAAAAGACTTGTACAGAAGTAGTAGTAGCGGAGGGTAGAGTTCAGGGAGCGAGCGAGAGAGTTGAACCGAGCACGTTTCGTGATCCGTTTGGTGATTCGCTTTTTGGTTGGGTGGCCGCCGGGGGCAGCACCGTCGCACCTCACACTGGGCGGGCGTCCGCCCCGCGGCGCTCTTTTGGTTTTCCTTTCTGTTTCGTTCTCTTCCCCGATGCCGGACGTTGGGCCAGCAGAGCAGTGCCTCCCTGCCCGCTCCTCTCTCCCCTCCGCCGCCGCCCCCCCCACGCTCCCCCCGCCGCTTTCTTCCCGACGTCTCTCCCGCCCCGCCCCCGTCCCCGCCCCCGCCACGCGTCCCGCTCGCCACTCGCCGCGCGGGCGCGCTCTCTCCGCTCGCTTGCTCGCGCCGGCCGGCGCATCGCACTGGACTCGCCGCGGCGCTCCGCGAGGGCCTGTCGTTGCAAGCCGCCTTACACTAAAATTGACGCAAAACCGCCTTGTAAACTGCGCCGTTCATTGCTCTCCTGACGATTCCAAATACGGCTTGTCCAGTGATGCGTCGGTCAGTGCTTGTTCAGTGTCCACCCGCACCCGCGTCCCTTCCTCCCGTGCGGGAGCCTCAAGCGACGACATGGCAAGCCTTCGGCTGTTTGTGTGATAGAGCAAGGGGGATTATGTGGTAAAACTCTGTTCTGAACATTAAGAAATAAATTGCGTTTTGCATCGTCGTTTTTTTCTTAAGAACATTATATCAACGGCTCAGGAAATTTGCACTTGTTATTAAATTCAGTAAAATGTACTACTGTCAGTATATGTGCCTAAGGCTTTTATGAGTATGTAACAAATAACGTTCAATGCACGTTCCGTATTTGACGGTGTTATTACATGTACTAACACAAACATTGTATAATTCATCAGTGAAAGTTTGCTTATCAATCGTGGGGCTTGTCATGTCATTGCTTCAAGCACTACGCCTGTGTACAACAGGGACTGCGTGTGTGAAAGCGTATGGTGGAAAAAATGTATCAGTATTTGCGTACGTGAGCGCTTTAGTGTGCAGTCACTGCCAGTTTGCAAAGAGCTATATAAGTGCCAGAAAAAGATAACGTTATCGTTTTAGTATATTTTTGTGAATAATTTGAACTGGCTTGCACAAACTCTTGCGAATTCCCAGTTCTCACGAACTCACTAAAGAGAGAGCGGGCACGCGCCGGCCTGGACGCTAGCGCTCTCTCCTCCCCGGCCAACCCCGCCCGTCCCCGCCGCGCCGGGAGAGGAGGGGAGCGGGCTGTTCTCCCGCACTCTCCCCGCCCGGCGACAGCGCCCCTTGTTGGCCCTCCTCCTCCTCCCACCCGCCCCGCCCCGCTCCACCCCGCCCCACCCGTCCTGCCTCACCACATCTCCGCCACGTCCTTGCCAGAGAGACCGCGCCTCCCTGCGGGAACATGTGAGCAAGAGTCAGGAATGAGCTCTACGTCACTGCCAAACTTTCGAGACCTTCCCTGCCGGGCCGGCCGCAGCCTCTGCTGCCGCCCCCGCGCCGACGGCCCGCCCCCGCCTCGCCTCACCCCGCCCCGCCCCCGCCCCTGCTGCCCCGCGAGACGGCGCCGGGGTGCGTCCGCCCCCGGCGGCGACCTCGCGTCGGGGGGCGGGGCGGGACGGAACGGGCGGGGCGACCGCGGGGGCGGGGTCTCCTCTCGGCGGCGGCACACGCTGCGGATCAGGCAAACTGCGCTGAGAACTGAACCCACCTTCGGGAAAAGTAGTAGTGATCGGACTAGAGAAAAAAAAAATCTTTCATACGCCAAACCAAGCTCATGAGGCAGATTTCTATTTTAAATTAAAATGTTGTTACTCGGGGTTACCTCTTTCACGTGTAACAAGAGCCTTATCATTATCGGTATTATAAGAATATTAAAAAAATGAAATTCCTATTCTTTGATGAGAAGAGTAGCTACGTTTTGAAATGTGCACAGTAGGTTAGAGTTCCTCTGGAACGAAGAAATCTTCAGTTCATTTGCCTTCAATTGCTCATATATTCGCTGAGAACGGACGATGGAGAGCTGCACATCCGTGCAAACGCATTGAGTGCATTGAGCTGAGAGAGCTGTGATACTCCGACGTCGGAACCATTATCATCATCTATCAGGAAGTTTTATTTGCTGGCCAGTGATATAAATATATATATTTTAGTGTTGCCTTTTGCTACTGTCACGGCAAGAAAATCCCACCGTACCGAAAGCTGAAAGAGAGAGAGCGAGAGGGAGAAAGAGTGAGTGCGAGAGTGTGAAAGTGGAGAGAGGGCAGGGTGAAGGCCGTTGGCCCGAGGCTCGTGTGCGCGCTGTGGTACTCGGTTATCGCTCCATTGACGGTGTTTAGTAAAACTGCTTTCTGCAAATTAGGATGTTGGGCTAATAACACTGCGAATAAGGATTTAGTTGCCTTATTTATTGAACGAGGAGCAGTCGAGTTTAATCGCAGATGGCGGATTTGTGAAAAGAGATGGGCTGATGTTAAACGATCGCTGAGGCTCAGCGCCGTAATTCGTATGAAGTGTCTGACGTCGTTAGTTCCCGAATGGCTGCAGTGTCTAAACTAACGTGTAGTCTGTACATATATTTTATTGTGCAATAAAGTAATCTGCTTGTGACGCGAATAAACAACGATGCTGCTGTTTTGTCACAGGCCGAAGTGACGTAATTATCCGTGATGAATAGTAAGAAGCGTAGACACATGTACTCACTAGAAGAGGGGGTTGGGAGTGGGGTTGGAGTTTTCATGTGCTTAGAGTTAGTCGTATTCGCAGGTCAGAGGGACATAGAGCTAAGCAATGGACGAGCGTTGCAGGATCTCCTAAAAGTGTTCACGAGTACCTACAGCGTGTCGTAGCCGGAGGGGGCGTTGCGCCCGCGTGAGCTCCTTGAGGGGAGGGGAGGGGGAGCGTGGGAGAGAGAGCGGCGGGGCGCGCACGGGCCTCGGGGGCGGGGCGCGGGCGTGCGGGCGTGAACGTGAGCTGGGGCTGCCTCCCCAGCCACGCCCTCCCACCGCCCGCCCGCCCGCCCTCCCACCCGGCGAGCCACTGCTGAGAGCGGGCGAAAGCGTGTGAGTGGAGTGGGTGAGCGAGGCTGCGTGAGCTGTGGACTCAGTGGAGTGAGAGCCCCTTCTTGTTTGGCAGCTCGCAGACGATGAGTGGCTAGCCCCTAGCCTCCTAGTTTGATGGTAACACGCCACTCTGTGCATCACAACAACCACAACTACCACCACCACATCAACAACAACACGTGACACGCGGCGGAGGCGGGCTTCGCCGGCCCGGGGCGTAAGCGTGGCCGCCCGCCGCCACTACTACCACCACTACAAACGGCATCTCAGCAGCAAGAGGAAAAAAATCTACTTAGAAATCTACAAAAAAATATCGCTCTTGCATGCTTACGGGGGAATTAAATGGAAAAAAATGTTTATGTTCTAGTATTTTGTTTACGTAAAAAGGAAAAAATATGTGCACATTTTGTATAGGAGCTTACGTCGTGACGAGGTTTGTGCATGTGAGTGGGGGGAGGGGCGGGGCCGGGCCGGGCGCCGGCCGTGAGCCGCGCCGGTTGGACTGCTAACCCGCTGCGATTGTGAGGGGAGTGAGTGAGCCGTGGCTGGGTGTCATATATATATAAAGCACTATATATATAAATATACCGTAGTAAATATATATATAACAGAAACATGTCATGTGTGAGTTGTAAAGAGTTTAAAATAATAAATAAAAAATTGGGAACTTTGGGGGCTTATTTTCATAGTGCTGAGAAAATGTGCGGTAAACATGGTTTACATGTAGTTGTTATAAAATGATAAGAAAAATATAAAGGGAATCGTCCCTTTTAATATGTACAAAGTTCAGTGTAGTTAGGAATTACAAAATATTATATATATAAACATGAGGAAGGTGACAACTACCCTTATGTAGTTAGCAAATTCACAACACCCTAGAGTTCTATAAGAAGAAGCTGCAAGAGGCATCGCGTTGGTCGGGGATGCGGAGAGTGTGCCGCGCCCCGATGCTGGTTGTTGGTGATATATATATAATAAAACGAAAAATACCAAAAATAGAACAAAGTAACCATGCTAGTTACTATAGTAGTGTAGATTTTAAATGTAGTGTTGAAATTATAGTGATGTATAACCCGTTGTCGTAACTGTACCCGCCATGACATGAAATCAACCAACGCAGAGGCTGAGGTGCGGGATCTATAAATATACAAGGGAATTTTATATAAATATATATGAAAGTATAAACATTATATACCAAAATATTATATATTATATGACGAAAAATGGAAATATAGGTATAAATGTAGGAAATACATAGTGTTGTTTTTAGAATGCCATTATTATATTATAAAAAGAAATCGGCATAGCGACAAACTATATAGCGCTAGTGTAACGTAGTGTTCTTGGGATGGTTTGTATATAAAAACCGACTGCTAGCATTGTTGGTTCCCTTAGAATATTTTGTGATGCCTCATCTCAGCCGAGAACAAAAATGTAATGTAGTGTATTATAATGGATGTGCCGACCCTTCTTTTCCGATGAGAAATTCCCAAGCGCCCCCATCCGTAAAGAACCACCTGTTCTCGAGCTGTCGCCATAGGGATGCCCCATCGTGGCCTGTACATAAATTTCCGGCTCTATTATTTATTTGTAGAAGCCTCGTGTTGTTTATATGGCATTAGTGTTTAAGCGGTCTTTGAAATGTTGAGTCTTGTCGTTATCATGATTTCGGTGGTCCCTGTGACGACTGCTCGAATACCAGTTCATTATTAAACCACTGGGCTTTTGCAGAACGTGTTTATAAATACCAAATCGAAAAATGGGTTAGTTAATCTTTTAGAGATAAGGAAGGCCGTTTGGGGGAATAGTAGATTGTATATTATTAACATGCAACCTGCATCTGGATTTCTTGCATACCGTGGTGCACGCCCAAGTATCAAATACTTGCTGCACAACCGACATTACACAGGTTCATTCCGAGAGTGAGATGGCAAAAAAAAATTGTTGCTTTGCAACATCGGGTGGTAAATGCAGAAAAGGACGACGACGTTCGAAATGTTTTATAAATAAATGTTGTAATTAGAAGATAGCAAAAAATATTGAATTTTTTGCTGGTTTTTATTCTTTGAAAATTCGAGTAATCCTTTATATTTATTATTACAACAAGCGCGAACGTTGCAAAATACTGTTTTCAATTCCAATTAAAAATTAATAATAAAATGTATTTAAATGAAGAGATTGTATGAGAGAAGAATTTAATTTACTAATCAAATCCTACTTAGTTACTCAAATAAATAGATTTATACATATAAAGAAACTTTATTATTGCAGTTTTGACGTACGTATGCAAAGCTCCACTTTGATAAATTTGCAAATATTTTGTACTATTAGTTTTTCATTTTGTACAAAGTGACTATTTTGTTATATATTTAAAGAAAACATTGAATCTTTAAAATATAATACTTTTAAAGAGAAAAATACAGTACACACTACGAATACGTGAACGACGTGAAATGGGAGAATGTAAATGGATCAAGATCAGCTTGAATGTATTGTTGTAGTGTCGTTCAGTTGCTTCACTATAAGTACATTGCAGTTTTTAACAGAAGAAACAAAGAGAATTGCTTATATCAGAAGAGTTATCATTATTAAACATAGCCTAAAACGTGGTGCCATAAATGGTGAAGAATATTTTGTACTCTGTGAATGGAAGTGGACGTTTTGATACAAGATTTAAATGAAAAAATATACATAAAAACAAAATGATATAAAAGTATTAATATTGGAGAGAAATTTTTGCTTTTTGCCATATGTAAACAATGAACTGTCATGGAGGTTCTGTTTGTAAAAACACAACAAAGCAATTTGCACACTAGATGTAGACGCACCCATAAATAAAAGTTGTGAGTGTTTGTTGTGTGACGGGAGAGACACGAACTGTAGATACAACTAACCCCCAACCTGGTGTACCCCTAACACAGAGAGAATCATTTTCTTTGTGAGTAACCCAACGACATGGACTTTCCTGCAATCAGATCTCAACCTCTTGTGGAAAAATTAAAAATATTTGAAAATTGCAACGAAAACTTGTAAAAAATAAACCCTTTGTGGGTCTGTATAACACGCACGCCCTACCGCCAATGCACTTGTACCATTTCTTTCAGACTATTTGTGTTGGGGAAGGGGGAGATGTAGCATGTTAATAGTATGTTTTAATACACTGAGCTTCCATTTATGAAGATAAACTGTACCACAGTGTGTCTAAGTTCGGAAAGTTTGTCATTGTTTGAAGATATAAAAATATAAAACACATAACGAATCTTGGAATCTAAGGTTTGGGCTTACACTTTTGTCATATTCGATGGGAAAAAATGAAGTTATCTGTCTAGCATATAATGCGCAAGTGTTGAAGTGTATTTGTTCCGAAGCACCCCTCTGCCCCTGACCGTTTGCCCGGGACGTTTCGGCCGCCAAGTGCGAGGTTTCTCCTGCACCGCTCGTAACCTGGCGCTGTTCGCACTCACGACGCACGTGGACAATTGTTAATGTGACTGTAAACGAGTACATATGTATGAAACGAATGTTGTAGAAATTGCACGACGCAGTTGTATTATTTTGTAAAATGTATCTAGAGAAAAAAAAACATAGGTAACATATACCGTTGATGATTGTCTGTACCGAAGAATTTAAGATATCTTCCATGGAATTATATGTACTTATTGTTTGTGAAACTGTGTTGTTAAAAATATCTGCCCCGTATTGAAGAACATAATATATTTTAAATATTCAACGATTCAATTGCATTCGTGCAAGTCCATGCGAGGTGCGTTCTGACATTTGGTTCTTGTCTTTTTTTAAATAAAAGGAACAACCGTTATTTATGAGCATGAAGTGTAAATGCTGTCGTTTCTTGTCTGTGATCTAGAATACTCATAGAAACTAACATCAGAACGCACTGAACTCGACCAGAAGCCAATGGAAAGCAAAGCTCAAGCTATTCTTGTAATATCTTAATACTGGGCAAATAACCAATTTTATTTTCCATACATGTATTTGTAATACTATGGTGGTGTAGCTTTAATATTTAATTATTGTAAACTTCGATTCAATGTGTAATTTTGTTGTATGTGTACTTGTACCTGCAGGAGAAACACTGTGCATTTGGACTCTGGAAAGATTCATACTTGACTGACTTGTTTCAAGGGATGTTGTGATACTTTATGTTCAAAAACTTATTTCTGGTAAGGGACGTGACTTGGAATCTTTCAAAAATGAAACTGCATTGCATACCCCATGTATACCCGTAACCAAAATTTGTACCCACACCTTCCTTAACCAAGTACACCCCCTGTATTCTGTATAGCCAAAATAAAAGTTTTATACCAGCAAAAATGTAATGTGGATAGTGAATCGCAAGATATAAGGGGGTGGTCAGCATAACTTTAAGCAAGTGAACCAAAACTGTAGATAGACAAAACTCTAGATTGGTAGTGAAGGATGGAATTGAGAATAAAGAAAGTTATAATAAAACTTGTGTAATGTTTTTCTTTTCCCTCGACGCTATCCTGACCTCTTTCAGGTGCAGGAAGCTTCGACGTTCGTCACCGCACCGCTTGGTAAGTTAAAACTACACAGATTCATTCGCAAGCGAAATTGCTGATACCAGGCGATCCCGTTTTGAGTACGCTTATTCCCAGCTCATTCTCTTAGGATTCCCTTTGAGAAGTAGATAGATAAATAGAAAAAATAATTACAAGTCGAATGAAAGGAGGTTTCCTTATTCCATACCAGACTATGGGTTTAATTGCTAAGAATATATATTACGGACTTTCATTTTACGAACATAGGGCACATTATCGTCAAAAAGATGTAGAACTTAGGTGTTCATAATTATTTGTTCGTGTATGTTATTACTGGAGGTCCTTATGTACTATTTTATGGAGAAATAATTACTACACAAGTATTTGAATACTTACGTATAAATGCAGAAAAGATTTCATTCTTAATGAGATTCGTCCTGTTCTCGTCACTACTCTGTCTCCATTGCGGAGTAGTTTTCGTCTTTGACAAGTCTTCCGCAGGGACCTTCGAAACGACTTACGGAACTGGGAACGAAACTAGAGGCGGCAAGAGATGGGCGCTAGTATTGCTGGGTGCGTTAGCAAACTTGCATTAAAAATTTGGCTCGTATGTGGGAAATACGAAATACAACGTAATCAAGTATTTATGACGAGAGCAGGAACGAATATTGGAAGGATTGCTGTATAAAAAGCTCGTAAAATCGTATTATCAGTATTGTCTTTTACACCGGGCGCCCTTGTCGGTGTTCTGCGAGCCCACTCCTGGCGCAAGCCTCTTCTCATTGACATTTGGAGCAGTTGGTTATTTTCAGGGTATCCCTTTCGGGAAAATCGGGGAATCTGTAGAAGAATCGTTAAACGTAGGAGATAATCGTGATGCACTGTTAAGACCTAGATATTATTCCTTAAAAAAAATAGGTCAGCAATAAATATTTGCTCAATTTTCATTTGAGTATTTTTTTAAAATGTGTACTCTTATCTTAGTGAAATCAAATATTTCACAAATTAATATCAGGCTCTCTTTAACATTAAAAAATGTTGTGGAAAATTACAAATCTTATCAGTGAAAAATGAAAAATACTCTGGAAAACCGGGATCAATCAGGGAAATTCTTTGCAGAATATGAGTGGCCACACTTTTAGTTCTTTTAGAAAGGCACGAAGGTAGAGCGCGCTGCCATAAGGTCGCAGTCGCGTTTGGGAGTTGAAAGGCACTGGTTTACCGCTCAATTCCCTCTTCAGTTGTTTAGAGCGCATTTATTGGCTTTAACGAGGTCAGTGATGTTGTACGCACACCTTCAGTTGAGCTCCGGAGTCCTCTCCTGAATCAATACAGTTGCATTATGGTTAAAAAAATTGTAATATTGATTTGACACAGAAGTTTGATTTTGAGATGATATAACAAGAAAATTTCGCTTCAGTGTAATTGAAACTATTTCCATCAAAAAACGACCTACAGATTTGATTTGATATGCCGGATGAACGAAATCCTCCAATTTTTCAAAAATTGTAGTGTTTTCTGAATTATGTAGTGAAATAAGGGCTCATGAAAATGTGCGTGGATAATAGAAATATACTGTGATAGGGTGGGTATTACAGCCCCGACATCTGGGAGTGAAGTTGGAGAAAGTGAACAAGGTAAGTGAAATACAATTCATTAGCAAGCAAGGCCAATACTAATTGATTTTCTGAGTTGTGGATCGCTGAAAAACTATGGCGCAACATCATAACATTCAAATTTTAAGGTTATTAATATCAAAGTATATTGTAGAGACGCAATGTCCGTACGTGAAGTTGGGATGCATAAGTTCAAGTGATGCTTCCATTTTGAGAGCAGGTGCCCAATAACATTGGAATACATCAAGTAAAACTCCCACAGTTTCCTTCTTAGCTTTAGTCGGGATATAGTTGTATACAGCGGTTCATTGGTACATCGTGTTTATAGACAACACAATGCGACTAACTTAAAACTTTTCAAGTGAGTCACAGCCCAAGGTTCGAATCCAGAGCCTGGGCATTGGACGGTTACACGTCAATGACCATGGCCTTGACTCGGCCCGGGATGCAAAATCAAGACAGAACTATGATAACAGCTTGGCCTACCGCATTCACGTCGATTGAAATCTATGACATTGTGTGTTCACGAACATTTTGAAACTACGTAAGCTCATTTGACGAGTTTAAACGAATGAAATTTGTATAATACTAACCGAATTGTAGATTGCGTGATAATAAATGTCTATAAAGGCAGAACACTTCTTGCTTAGATGCTGGAGAAAATTTATCATTATAGACGATATTTCTTTTTTAATCCAAAATTGGATTTTATTAACGTTTTATTTCAATTCATATGTTCATAGCGGATAGCTGTACAGTGCAGTATGTGTATTACAACATAATGCTTTGGAGATATACCGTTTTTATTTTCTCGTAAACAACGTGGTGTAGAGAAAGTTGTATAATATTGCAGCGAAAACTGGTGACTTTTCGGTAGAAACTTCTAATTGAAGGTCCCTGATACCGGAAAAGTGGATATTTCTCATATTGAATGTCATGATTAAGGCCCGATAATTATGTACTAAAAATTGGGAAAATATGTACATATATATGTATTATAATATACAGAAATATGTACTCAAAAGTATGAAATATGTAACATTAAGTATCATTATATCAATTATTTTTTATTAAAATACCTTTATCTTAGTATATATTGTTTTGTGTACTTAATATAAAGACCAGAATTAAACATTATAGTTCTCATAATCCTATTATTTTCAAGGATCTCCGTATCAATATGAAACATATATCGTCTCCGATATTATTTCAGTAGTATACCTTCCCTTTGCGGCTCTACCACGCAACCAATCTTTATAAATGAGGTCTCTAAAGAAAGAGAATTTCAAGGAGACGTGACGAATTCCTTTTTGAGTTAAAAAATATGAAGGATTTGTTTAAAAATGCATCTAAATATTCATGTCAAATACACTTTCTAGTCTTCTCCGTGTTTTCTGGATCCATTGTGACGGAATTGTCCCCTCATAGCACTGCACTATAGCACAAATTGTTTCGAATCCTGGGTTTTTCTCCAGAACGGAAGACCTCTTTTTCTTCATTCGATCCCCCTATTGACCCTCGAATGATAAATGGACAGTTTTTAAAGAAGCGTCTGCTGCTTGAGTAATTTCAAAGCGACCAGAAAGTTCCAGGGAAGATGTTTACAAAAATTAATTGTAGTGCTTACTGAAAAAGGGGGCAATATAGTTGTTCAGCTTTTGAATATCAAACAATTGCTTCGATGTGCCGAAAGATGCTGCAGCTTCAGAATCAAACTGATGTATAACTTGTATTTCAAAATAAAAATTTTGAGTATTGTAGCTCATAGCGTCAATTCAGGTGCCCCATCTCGTTAATCCTTTTTTGTATTGGAAATCAATGCGTTAACTTTATCAAACTGAGATCTAATCAGTTCTGCAAACGCAACGCATGCACAAGATAGGTTAGAAGTAGTAATTTTAGAAAAATATTTGCAGGGCTTCTGCTGCCTTGCACATGTACGGCGCTGCACTAGTACAGGAAGGAAGACATTATGTTTAACTTCATTAGGCCACAAAAATTCCGTTGTATCGTTAAAACCTTTTTGTAATAGTTTGATGGTTGCATTTGGCTAACACTTCTCAAGTTAACAAAATAAGACTTACACTTTTAAACGTTCATTAGACCTATCACAAACTTGCCAATATGATTTCCTTGTACATCAGTTCCACGACGAGATTTTACTTCAGATTTTCGGTCGAAAGACATAATTTACGAACAGTGGTAGAGGGACGCATGTAAAAATCAGCGAAAGAAAAATGTCAACGGCCTTTCATGAGCTGGTGCGTGTAGTTTCTGGTGAAGGAGACCTCTAAAATATGCGAAGTGGGTGCGCGATATCGCCTGCTGAAGATATCATTTTCACAAATCAAACTTCCTTTCTGTTCTCCGAGGTACTCGCGCTGAAAACTAACAGAACAGAAGCTATGGATTGCACCGTCGCCTTCCCCTTTTACTTCCAATACCGTTGGCATTTATGGATACACTCATTTCAGTGCGTAATGCTAGCTTCATTTTAGAGAGGAGGTTACAAAAAAAATGTTTGATAATGCTGAATTGTTTGTTTGGATGATTCTTTATCAGAAACAGATCGGAAAAATGAAGAATTAAATTTTTTTAATGTAGGATAATGGAAATATTCAGTAATACGTAAAAATATGTTCATTTGTGTAAAATATGTAAATATATCGTTGATTGGACTTGCTGAAGTTACCTTAGGAAAATATGTAATTACATAATTATCCGGGCGCTAGTCATGATGATGATGATGGCTAAGCCATCGAAAGCCGCTCTTGCTGAAATAAATAACATTGTTGGTAATGACACGTGATAATTTAATTTTAAATGTCAACGACATTTCACCACAAAACCAATATTTCTCCTATTGCACTGGGAGGTCATGCGGCCTGTTGAATTTGAAACGGATATTTTAATTTTTCGAGGTACATTACACGAAGCATAAAGGACATTCTCAATTTTTTCTCAAAAATGGTTCCAGGTTTTTGGATTTTTTTTAATCGGGAGCAAAATACGATTATAAAATTGTACTAATTGAACTTTCGAAAACTACAAAAGTTAAAAATGTTTCGACGTCTTCCTACAACTGCAGAATTGAAGATAAATATTTTCTTCTGAATGGAATTTATTTTCAAAATTAGGAGAGGTTATGTGCAATGTTTTAAAAATATGAGTAGTTGACGCCGCAAATTCCGCATGTTCATTTCGAAGATGTTCGCTGCCAAAGAATGGATATTGTTTTATTAGTAAAGAAAACGTTGCTGAAAGAAAGGACGCTTTGTGGCCATCTGTTTCTCGCATTCTCTGAGCATGTCCAGACCATCTTAGCCCTCTATTTTCCAAGGTATTCGTGATTGAACAAATTATATT
This sequence comes from Acheta domesticus, assembly GCA_031308135.1. Classification (NCBI taxonomy): domain Eukaryota; kingdom Metazoa; phylum Arthropoda; class Insecta; order Orthoptera; family Gryllidae; genus Acheta; species Acheta domesticus. Next base: position 251,733,662 of record JAHLJT010000631.1, read on the forward strand.
CATCTTTCTCCATATTTCATTTCGTGCTCCGACCATGCGACCGTTGTAGGCATCGTCTCATGTAGTCCATTTCTACTGTCCTAATCTTATCCCTTAATTTTACTTTCCGGTATACATACGTTTATACGGAGTGATATACGTAGTGTAGGGAAAGTTATGTAATGCTGCGCGGAAAAACGGCAAATTTTCGACAGAAAAAATTCATCGCTGGCCCCGATAACGAAAAATGGGATAAAACCAGTTGCTAAATTAAGGGGGGAAATCCCCCAACACTAAACAGAATCCCTGTTTCGTGGGTCTTCGATACCGAAAAAACAATTGAAAGCAAAACGTCCGACTGTCTGTCTGACCGTCTGTGAACACCAGTGCCTAAACCATGGTTACACTTTTTTCCACATTGAAGAAATCCCCTGTCCATCAGGCTCGAGTCGAAATTTTGAGATTTTAAAAAGCATTCTTTAATATTTGGGGGTACTTTACATGAAGTCCACTGGACATTTTCAAATTTTTCTCAAAAACTTCTCCAAAGTTTTTCTTTAAATTTCTTGTAAGAATAGATTAAAACACACCTATAAAAGCGGCAGAGGTCCCATTTTCACGGTTAACTCTGCATTTTCGAAAATTTCAAAATTTTGAACTTTTTTTGGCATCTTCGTACAACTACAAAATTAAAGATAGAGGTTTCTCTTTCAAATAAAACTTGTTCTTCATAGTAAATTCTTTCATTAAGGTCATGTACATTTTTTTAAAATTTTAGTAGTTATCGCGCAATATTGCATGCAAAATGTGCAATTTAAAAAAAATTACAAACGCGATTTTCTCAAAAACGGCTCCAAATTTTGTCTTCAAACTTTTCGAATGGATAGTGCTAATTGCATTCTTTAATATAACGTAAGGCTCAATTTGGGGTATTTTTTTTTCCAAAAACTACAGAAATTTAATTTTTTTTAAGATCTCTCACTTCTTCAATATGCACATTACTAGCAATTAGCAAACACTATTGTATTTGTAAGTTAAACGACTTCAAATGACGTTTTTCGAAAACTAAAAAAATTCTGTGAAAAGGAGCTTCAAATTTCGCATGTTTAGTAGCGCTTAAACGCCATTTTCTGGAAAACGGGTCCAAATTTTTCAATAAAAATTGCCATTTAGGACAAGGTTATAGTATTCCTGAATGTTCTAAAATTAATATTTCCGTTAAAATAATTAAATTAAATTAATTAAATAAAATAATATTAAAATAATCCGTCCAAGTCGCAAAATCGAAATTATGAACCAAATTTTTCAATCATATCTTTTCCTATAATTTTTAAACCTGCTCATTTTTGAAAATACATTTTAACTACTTTGTCAAGCACAGTATACGTAATCATTATGGAGTGGTGAATATTTTATTCAAGTAAAATGAATACGTTGAAGTAATGTGATGAAATGTTGCAAAACAACTAAGTGAAGATATTTTTTAATTCATAAAGATGAAAATCCTAGAATTTTAAACTGAAACATGGAATAAATCTTCCAATTCAGTAACATCGTAAAGTATTGGGCAGCTTTGCTGACTTTCCTGGCTTTTCAGATGTTTAGTTACCAACAATTTAAAAACAGGCTATTTCAATACGTTTTTGGGATTGTGTAGAATTTAAATATTTTCATTGAGAAAATTGTTTTTTATGCAAAGCAAAATATTACGCAACATATATTAGGAGTCTCATGTCTACATTTTCCGAAATAACTACTAAAAAGTAATGCTTTTATGTGACAGAACAATTAAATATTTAGATGCCAGTTGTGAATTATAGTCTGGTTTTAAGATTGTTGATATTTTGCCGAATTTGGCTTTTATTTAGTACCTGCCATATATTTTGGAGAGCTTTTCTGAGACCAGTTCGAAGATCTTCGGCGATAATTATCTCTGAAAACATTTGGTTACATTGAATTAGTACAGCTAGCCAACATTAAAATAAATCAACAGATACAAAAATTGTATTTCTTAATGCAGATTCTGTTACTAAAGGTATGTAGGTCCTACAGTACAAATGAAATCTTTTTGGGCTTAAGAGAATTTATGTAGGGTCAATGGGGGTTATTATGAGATAAAAGAGCAATATTTTCACTTATATTCTATACCGTTTGTAGTAACCACATGTTACCACATGTGGAAAAATTATAAATATGTGCCTTTTGGTGCTACAGACGTATAGGAAGGAAAAAATAAATTAAGAACACCACAACTTTTTGAAAAGATCATAACTGTGTTTCAAATTACCCCAACCTGAGTGGGCTAATACGACACACTGATGGGGCTAAAATGATATAGCTTGATATTTCCATAAATTTTGATTGTGAACAATGAGCGGGCTATAGAGGGACACCTTAAGATCTAATGTCTCAACAGTATTTTCTTCATTTTCTGTCTTCTGCTATGCCCAAATATTGTAACATTTTTAGTTCCTGCTATATGGTCATTCATACTAGAATATATTTCCTATTATTTGCCTTTTGTTTGTTATGTTGGATATTAATACGTAATCATTCTCGTGTAACAAAAAATAATTAAAGTGTATCACATTAGCCCCAAAGTTTTGCAATCTCATATTATTCCCGACTGAGTCTATGTTAATGGTTGGTACATAAAATGAAAAACAACATTGATGTTTTGTAAGTGTTAGTGTAGGAATAGATTCAGAATAATAATCCTTGAGCTTAATAATGATACACAAATTTACATGTGAGGAAATTGAAAAATAATAAATTATTTACCAAAATGTACATTTTTTATCATAATATCACGAGAAGTGCGACTCGCGTAGCGAGGAGTGAATTTACCGGCTCGCACAACACTTCGAGTGTTATTTAGTGTGACTATTTCACGAATAAACACATTACATGATTTGAGAGGATAATTTAAATCATAGGAATTACGAAAAAGGGAAATATTACTCAAAATTACAACCGAAAAATCAAAACCTTTTATTCAGCTCCGACTTATCACTGCCTCCTGGAATAATTTATAATCAAGTAACATTCGAATAACAGTTTAATGCAGAAAATGATTTCAAATATGTTTCAATTTTATGGTAATAAAACTTTCGAAAAACAATTATAACAAGGCTACTTAAAAGAACATTTATTAAAAGCACAATAATTAAAGTTGTAGGAGGTTGTTTTCCAAGTCTTGCCCTTCCGTGGAAGTATTTGAAATGGAAGATGTACAAGATGAATTAGCAGCGGAATTCGTCGATTTCGAATGGATTGAACACACGTGTGTACTCATTAAAGTATTTTCCTGAATAACTTTTGTTGTAACTTTCTACATAGTTTTGATAGCATATTCTTTGTACTCTTCACCATTTAATCTTCGTATATTAATTACCAAAAATATGTGTAAATTCCTCATTTGTAGTTTGTGCTGTCCATTTGTATTTTCTTTCTTCACAAACTTCTTGAAATTGCTTCCACACGCTTTCTTTGTTTCTTTCGCTGTTTTTCGGCACTGAATTTTTATAATATATTCTATTTCAGAGTTTTAAACATAACCAAAATGACACATTTTAAAATTATATTGATGCACACAAGCTATTTTGGAGGTGAAACAATTGCTATCGTTATCTTAAAAATTATTCTTAGTCAATTACTATTATTTATTCTTAGTCAATTACATGACTAAATTAAAAAAAACAGTGAACACGTATTATATTGTATATAACAGAGGATTAAATGCGTAGAATAGTAGACCCTGAGGTACAAATAATAATATTGCTACTATTAATATTGTTAATACTTGTGCAACAAATTGCGACGATCGAAAAATAAAGTAGTGTTGAAAAACCCGCTTTCCCCTGCGTTTTTCGAGAGGCGCCCCCACGTGCGACGGTCGTCCGAGTGGCACATGGGCGCTGCTGGCCAAGGCCGCGGCGTCGGCGCCGGCGCCCGCCCGCACGCGAGCCCCGTTTGCTGATGCTATCCCCACAGCACACACGGCTCGCCTTGCGTGGGGGCCGCTCGTCCCCCGCTGACTCGCATTCCCTGCCGTCGTAGATTCATGGTCGGCGCCGACGCCACCGCTAGAAAAACCGCCGTCTGCGGTCACTGCACAAATACCGCCGCTTTGCATAATTGCATGCAATGGTTTTGTTGGGCTCTAGACAGAATTTTCAATTAGGATTGAAAGAGTATAGTCTGTTGGGGTGGGGGAGCTAAATTGAAAGTGATTATAAGAACGACAGGAGGGGAGAGGTGTATCGTTTTATAGACCGTAAATGTATTTATCTGGGCCGTTTGTAGCTACTCGTTAGCTGACCTCTTGACGATATAAAAGCTACAAATTTGTGTCCTTGGGGAAAAAATATATGTGCTGTATTGTGACTAGAGTACGTATGTAATTGAACCAATTTGACGAATAAAGTACCTTCAGAATTTTACTTGTTCTGAGGCAATTGTCAAAATCTGCACTATAAAAAATTTTAGCCAAATTTTATTCACCTAAATTCAAAACAAATTTCATTCTGATGCCTTCCCAATCTTGATTTGTAGGCTATACACTCCAGTAGACAATTGAAAAACTGATATATCTTCGGGTCAACATAAATGTATCCATCTGTGACACTGGAATACATGGACATTCTTCTGGTTCTGCAGTATACAGTTAATTTTATTTGTTATTATTGGATTGACGTACTATCTCTAATAATGGACATTTCAAGCACAAAATTTAAGACATTTGAATATGAGGCTCCCCACTGGCTGACGTCGAGTTTAGACCTCCTGAAGGTGACGAGTTGAACGAAGAGAAGTTATTCTTTAACCCTAATTTTTTATGTAAATAATAAGCTAAAAGTATTATATTGGATATTGGAGTATAAATGATCCCATTAATATCGGTAATGCAATGACAGATTGTTTTTTGAACTCTGTACCTTCAGAGGGATTCAACTGGTCATTACTGAGCCAATTGCAATTTTCAAGTGGTATTATTGGAAAAAAATCTGGGTTCGAAAGAAATTAATAAAAACTAGAACATAATAACAGTTTGTCATTTTAAGGCACGGTATCACTTCAGAACGATGTGGGCCAACAGCTCATTGAAATTCACATAATACAACCAAGCCCAAACATTATAAGAAAATTACGAGAACGATTTTAACTGTGGCCACTGATGGTGCTTTAACCATACTTTGGTAGATCAATTTGTGAACATTTACTTCAAAAATAATTTTTAATCGAGTTCTGAAAATGTTTTTCACAGTATACTGAAATCCTTCAGAAGCATTTTCTTCCTTTGCGATCGCGATGAAACGTTTAATCTAATAACATGTGTCTTTAAATGCGCTTATTTGCAAGCTTAGAATAATAATACTTCAGTTTGCTTAGCTATAACAAAGTGTGACAAGAAATTGTGTTCCTTTGGAATTTTACTTGACTGATTAATGGTGCGTATGCATAAAATGCGTATCAGAAAAATAATTATTGTAACTACGTACTAATGCGTCTTTGAGGAAGTTAGGAAATAGGGTAACATTTTGAAAGTGTGTTCAAAGAAATTTACTGCCTATGGAGTACAATTTAAATTTAAGACAATACCTGTCTTATGGCTTGAGAGCCCGCTACGGGCCTTGGCCTACGACCTACGCTGTGACGCAGCCTCTCAGCCATGGGATGAGGCGTTCGTGTGGTTAGCACCAAGACATTCCTTCACCGTATTTACTGGTCTTTATTACCTTAGGGTACCTCATCGTCACACAGCAATAGATTCTGGGACATTTGTAAGGAAAACACACAGTTAATTTGCCTCGGCAGGGAATCGAACCCGGGTTTGCGCCGTCGAAAGCGAGCACACCTACCAACAAGCCATCCAAGAGGGCAAGGCAATACCACAGTGCGATATTGTTTAAAATTCAAAATCGAATTCAATGATCTATCTGACTGTAGTCAGTTATACTAAAACGTATTTTAAAAACCCGGTGGTCCTCTGTAGATAAACATCCTCCAAATAATTTGAAAATTGCATTTTCAAATTATTTTAAAGAATTCTTTTATTGATTAGACTTTGTGAAAAACGCATTTTTGCATCGAAAAGTTTGAACACAAAATTTGGAGCCGTTTTTAAGAAAATAGCCATTGAGAGTTTCTGAAAATGCGGAATTTTGGTTCGTTTTCACAGAAAACGTTTGAGTTTTCGAGAAATTTTATGACATTATTGAAAGCACATGTACTCATAAATGCAATCATGAGAACAAATCGCTGCTAATGTAAATATTAACGTAGTAAAAGACAAGTAAAAAATACATTTTTGTAATTAAAAAAAACAACAACACAAGGATAGAGCAATAAACTTTTATGTGATCTCATTAGGCCCTATTCCTACCAAAAGTTTGGAGCCGGTTTTGAGAAAAACTTTTTGTTACCTTTTAATATTACACATATTGCACGCAACATTACCTGAAAACTACTAAAATTTTCTGTGCTTATGGACAACGAATTTTATTTGTAGGAAAAATCTCTGTCTTCAATTTTGTGGTCGTAGGAAGACGCCGAAAAAACTCAAAATTTTTCAATTTTCGAAAATTCATAATTAAGCGTGAAAATCGGACCAGTGCCACATTTACAAGTGTATTTTACTCTATTCTTACAAGAAATTTAAAGAAAAAATTTTGCGCCGTTTTTGAAAAAATTTCAAATGTCTGGGGGGTTTCATGTAAAGTATCCCCAAATTTGGAAGCAAGTTTTTCAAAATCGCAGCACCTCGAGTAGAGCCAGATCGACCGGGAAAATCCATTTTGGGAAAAATCCTACATATGGTTTAGGCGCTAGTGGTGTTCACAGACGGGCGGATGGACATTTTGGAAACAACTAGTGGTGCTACAGAAAGGCACAGTCTTTCCCGTATTAGTTTTCTATTTCCTTGGGTCAGGGTTAGCTATTCGGACTGACACATACTCGTGCCAGTTGCCATCATCGCCGCCCAAAGTACATTTTTTGACATTTTCTTAATTTTTGGGTTTCCTAAGAATAGAACAGAAATATTAATTTTAGAATATTAAAGGACAGTAAAACCCCGTTCTAAATGGCAATTTTCTTCTAAAACTTTGGAGCCGTTTTTAAGAAAATTGCGTTTAAGCGCTACTAAAATGCAAAATTTGAAGCTCTTTTCCACAGAACATTTTTTAGTTTTCGTAACACTTCATATGAAGCACTTTCACTTACAAATACAATAGTGCTTACAAATTGCTGGGTAGGTACATATTAACGGTGTGAGAGATCTTTGAAAAAAATACATTTGTGTAATTTTTGAAAAAACAAAAAAAAACTCCAAATTGAACTTAACGTCATATCAAAGAGTGCAATTAGCACTATTCGTTCTAAAAGTTTGAAGAAACAATTTGGTGTCATTTATGAAAAAATGGCGTTTGAACGTTTCTGAAAATGTGGAATTTTGAGCTAGTTTTCATAGAAAACGGTTGAGTTTATGAGAAACTTTACTTGACATTATTTAAATTACATATACTCATAAATATTATAATGTGAAGCCGCTAAACTTAATACTAACAACGTGAGAGGTAAGTCGAAAAATTACATGTTTATGGTCCTAGGTATCGTGTCACGACGATGATAGTATTTTCGACACGAGAGGTATGTCAAATTCAGCCGCCGACTGGAGGACAATTCTAGCGGGCAGTTGCTCCGATCGGTAGTTTTCCGAGGTTTCTCCGATCAATACAGGAGAATGCCTGAGCAGTACCCTAACAAACGGGCCACGGACCGCACCCGATCTTTCCTTCCTCTTCCTTGCCTATCCTCCCCATTTACATACACATACACACACTAACATGCACTACACTATAACACATTCCAGGAGACCGGTCGGGGGCTTAGAGCTTGTCTCGGCTGGATCGGTGCCCTGCTGGTGGGAGATACCTAGTTGGAGAAAATCCGCTAGTCGACGGTAGTTTGCCGCCGGATCTCGCCATCCAGTGAGGGAAGATCACTGCCACCTCCCGATGAAAAAGCATGCACTACACATACGGGACTAATGACCTCAGCAGTTGACGCGCCAGAAATCACTAAAAATCAATCAACGGCAAATACAAGGACGTGTATTGTCAGAGCGTTTCCAAAGCAAGGTCGCATCCGACGTCGTGATCGTCATCATTCACCTCTCACTTGATAACCAATCGAGAATTTTAATTGGTTGTAATACAGATATCGTACTTTTATCCACTTTGTAAATATCTCAATGTACTAAAATTTTCGTTTATATTCATCTTAGGAAACGTGACAGACTGATACAAGCTAATAGGTGGCCATTGATTATATTAGAACACTTGTGTTGTCGAGGTTTGATGATTATTTTAACCTGTGTTGAATAGTAACGTGAATTACGTTTAATATGTGTCCTTGATGACTTCCTTACAGCATAATCTGTAAAATTCTACATTTCACTTTTTGGTTTAGGCTTGGGGTTGTTTCCATATCTTACAGTAGATCATTTAAAGGGTTTTGTGGAAGGAGTCTTATAAATCGAACAAAATTTCCAACATTCCGGAGCACTGAAGATTGTAACACTAGAACATGTTTAAAATACAAAAGTTTTGTATCTATTTTAAATGTCTTTTTGGGAAAATATTGTTTCTTACATGGACTACGAGGGTTCGTGCATTAGTCATAGCAACTATTTTTTGTGAGGATACGAGCACTGGGGAAAAATATGAAATATACACAAGAAAGAACAAGGTATTAAGTAAGTGCAAGGACATTCAGCAACACATCAAAATTGTGTTCTCATATTTATTTAAGGTATTTGAAATGACAATACTGATTTCTTATTTCAAAGAATTTTAACTTATACGAGTTCACAACACTCCAAGAGCATTACATACCCGTTTTAAAGACCTGATTAGGCAGATGATCGATTACCGCACGTCCCACAACTGTCCGCACACCCACAGGTGGTCACGTGTCTTGTTGATCACTGGTTGCTACGCGTCCTCGCAGTAACTCTCCTGCCCGCCTCGCGACTGAGAGGACGGATAGCGAGCGTATGGAAGGGCATTATCCCCAAGAGCTTCCACCTAATCCCTGTAGCATTGTCAGCCATTTCTCCCATGGAGAATTGCTATCATGGTGTATGAGAGATCCTTGAAACGGGTTACATTTACCAAGCACGGCGACAGTCAGATGGTTTGATTTCTCATTGCTCCCGATGCTAATAGAGGCACACAGATCCATGTGTTATTGTGAACACACATTAGTACAGCATTTCTTTCACGCGACAAATAATATTGCGTGATACGATATTTCTTTTATTAAAAATATTTGCCATGATTTCAGTCCCAACCCTCGTATAATATTGCTACATTTTACTGTTTCACTCACAGAGTTGTTAAAACACCATATCAGTTAGGATCGCGACAAGTGGCCATTCTACTCTTGTGACTGATGACATACGTTCTGATCCTGCGCGAAGCAGGCGAAAATTCACCCCCCGACATGCAACACTGTCGGCCCCAGCGGGGCAGGAACTCGTAACAGCAACCAAGAACTGGGAGACGAAGGCTGTTGGTTCTCTTTTTTTCAACAAAACCGAAGGCGCGCGACTCGTTTTCACAATGTCACGTGACTTATCATAACCAACACAATTCCTATCTGAAGGTCATTATTCATTTCTCTGAGATGATTACCGAAGCAAAAAGTCAAGTTCAAACATTTCTGTGATCATCTGCTCAAGAAACACGTAAGGAGCACATAAAGATGCAAGCCACGTCTGTCGCTTCCGTGTGGGTAAGTATTATACGTCTCTGGGGCTCCGGAATCCCTACCTTAACCCCTTTACCAACATTAGTTGAACCAATAATGAAAGATTGTAACAACCGTGTTCGAAAAATCTGGTAACTAGAAAATTTCGCTCACGTGTAATTTAACAATTTTGTATCGAAGAACGAGCTTACTATTTGTTACATTAATCTGCCGTCAAAATAAACAAACCTCCAATCTTCTTGCATCCAGGAAAACGAGAGCTCAACAAACCGTTTTCGGATAATATGGCACACATTCCCAAAAGATTAATTAATTATTTCCGTTTTCCGGACGCGTCAGCTGCTGTTAGTCACGTAAGTGTAGTGCACGGCTTTCCTCGGCAGTTGGCGGTATTCTTTCCCCGCTGGATTGGGAGATCTGGCGCTTACCTACACGCTGGCTTGCAGGGTTTCCCCAACCTGGTATCTCCCACCAGCGGGGCACTATCCCAGACGGAAAAAGATCTAAGCTGCGTACTGGTCTCCCGGCATGTGCAGTAATGTTGTGTTAAGTAAATAAGGGGTAAAAATAGGACAAGGAAAGGCAAGGAAAGATAGCACGCGGTCTATAACCCGTTTGTTAGGGTACTGATCCGTCATTCGTCCGGTGTTGATTGGAGAAACCACGGAGAACCGATCAGAGCAGCCGGCCGCTAGAATTCTCCTCCAGACAGCGACTGAATTCGACCTAGTTATGTAGTTAGTATCGACATTCCGACACAGCTGAGACACGAACCCTAGGACCTCGCGGTCAGAGGAGCTATTAGTTGACGCCCCGAACCACATAAGCCGATTCATCCTCACTATAAAACTAGCTAGGATCGAAATTTCGTCACCGTTGGGACACGAAACCAAGACCTCCCTGTCAGAGGCGCTATCAGTTGACGTGCTGAACCACACAAGCCGATTCATCCTCACTAGAAAACTAGCTAGTATCGAAATTTCGCCACCGTTGAGACACGAACCCTAGGACCTCGCGGTCAGAGGCGCTATCAGTTGACGCCCTGAACCACATAAGCCGATTCATCCTCACTATAAAACTAGCTAGTATCGAAATTTCGTCATCGTTGGGACACGAACCCTAGGACCTCGCGGTCAGAGGCGCTATCAGTTGACGTCCTGAACCACACAAGCCGATTCATCCTCACTAGAAAACTAGCTAGTATCGAAATTTCGCCACCGTTGGGACACGAACCCTAGGACCTCGCGGCCAGAGGCGCTGTCAGTTGACGCCCTGAACCACATACGCCGGTACATTCTGGCTAGAAAACTGACTCCAATCACGGGTTCCGGGTTCGCATCCGACCAGCGGGTGGGGTGCGGCGGGAAGCGGCGGTCCACGCCCGCCGCGCCGCGCCGCTCCACCCCTCACCCCTCTCTCCCGCGCGCCCCTATCGATTGGCGCGGGCGGGAGGGCGGGCTGGCGGATTTTTGCGCGGCGCAGTTGCGTGAGGACTTGACGCTCATTAGGCAAATTAGCTCGTGGAAGGACAGGCCCCGCCCCGCCCCTGCCGCAGGCCATTTGCATAAGTCGGCGGGATCCTTGCGGCGCGGCGCGGGGCGCGTTCGATCCACACCCAGGCCCCCCCCCCCGCTGTGTCAAATCGATGCCTCTTCGGGCGCACTTGCTCACAAGAATGCCGGCGAGGGGGGCAGGCCTCGTGGATTGGCAGCTTTCTCTTCTCACTTCTACGCCCTTTTTTTCTTTTCCGCTTTTCCCCTTCTCCCATCTCCTCATCCCTTCTTCCAATCTGATTCTGTTTTCTCTTTCTGGCGTCCGTTTCTCTAACATGACACAGTATATTGAGAGGTGGATTAATAAAAGTATGCACTAAGCGCATGCCTGAGGGCCATGCCGGATAAGTGGCCCCAGTAATTTTTTAAACATATTTTTATATTGGTTTCTAGTTATTAAAAATATTTTAACGTTAATTTTGTAGTTTAATTTTATATTAATTCTGAATACATCTCTTCAATTTTATTAGGAGGCTGAATTCCTAGGTTATGCTTACAATCCTTTGCGACGCTAAATTACTTAAGCATTGCTATATGTAGAATGGAAAGACGAGAGGTAATTCAGCTTCCCAGCTGTCTTGCAAGAAGTTTATTTCATTACACCCAGAGAATCGTAGTCGTCGGGAATCATAATCATACAGTCATCTCTTCAATCTATAATTTGTTACAAGCAGTTGATACAGCTTATCCACTGACTATTGAAGGAAATGTTTGGAATCACTTTTTTATTTATAATTTCTTATACTTTTCATATAATTTCCAGGAAATACATAATAAATATTACAATAAGTGTGAATGTATCAACATATATTCCATCGGTTTTATGTATTTGAGAACAGAGGAAATATACTACTGTTAATTAAAACTACAATTAATTTGGTTCCCCAAATGTCTAAAAAATGTATTTATTATCCTAGTTCGACAAGATTGTCTTTCAAGGGTTTTAGGTTACATATACATAATACAGGTTTTTCGAACTTACATTTCATCATTTGTGTACAATATTTAAAGCAATTATAGTACAAACTAACAACTAAGGGTATCAGGAAAGGTCCTTCAGAAAAATAGATAAAATATTTGGAATATACAATATACTTTAAATAAGGGATTTTTGAATGTTTTATAGCTAATTAAGGAAGATGTGGTAGGTCTTTGGAATATCTTGATTTGATTTGTGGAAAAAGATTGACTGATTTACCTAAGGGGTACAAATGAGTGGATGGACAAGATGATAGGGAAGAGAATAAATGTTTTGAAAGTTATGAAAGTTTAAGAATCCGAGTTTTTAGAGTTTCTATAGATAATTCGTTTAAAATTTGATCATTTCTGATGTACCATGAAGCTTTTAAAACTTGTCATAATAATTTGTTTTGCAGTACTTTAGTTTTCAATCCTCAAATATTACATCGGATGCAAAAGATTTAGACATGTAATTTTCGGTTTTATTAATGAGGAAACAAAGTCTCGGAAAAAAATGAATAATTTTTAAATATAATAGTAATATCGATGGAAAATTGCTTCCAGAAAATTAAATGCAAAAAATGTTTTTCGGGATATTGAAACAATAGGACTGTGGCTTCTCTCTGAAACTGTCATTCATACATATACAACGTTTGATTTTTAAATACTAAAATACTATAATTTTCAGTCATGATTATTATTTTATGTTTACACATCCCTGGTTCACAGGAAGACCTGTTTCTCAAATCACAAAGGGCTTTTCGCCAAGTGTGTTATTTGCTATTTATTTAAGAATCTGAATTTGGAAAGTTCCGGATAATGCCATAAGTATTTAAGATAAGACTTCTGCATTAATTTTAAAAGCCTTGGAGTTTTTGAAGGTTTTCTTTGACGTGCTTTCTATATGGCCATTACTAGAGATAATTATTGAGAGAATGACTACTTGGTCCTGTTTCCATTGATCTTTGATTTGATATGCCAAATCGTTGTTCCTCCTTATTTTTCCGAGAATGCTTTTTGCATGTTCCTGTAGGAAGGGACTGCAATATCAAGGAGAAAAGTAGTTTTTGGTACCTTCAGAGTTGTCTCAAAGTTTGACCTGTTATGTTCTAGAGTCTTGTGCATCAAAATTGTGCACAAAATTGTGCAAATAAATTCTGACATTTTCATTTTCCCACACGGGTTCAGGTTTATGTGTAGTAAGGGGGAAATTTATGGTTGACTGCAATGTGTTGGTGTATAATGGAAGTGATCTGGTTATGGCGCATTGTGTAATCTGTCTGTGCGAGGGTTGTACATCCTTATATGTCATCCTGTCTATTTTTTCCGTCCACACGTTACATCTACGGCATTTGAACCTTGGGATCTTTTTGAACTTGTTTTCTGTAGTTTCGAGAGAGAATAAATTCGTCTTGAATGGCATGCTTGAAACTAAAGCCTTTAAATCTCCATCTGCTAGCTATTTTACAGATGTTGAGAAGTCTGCGTGGATCGTGAAGGGTGTGAAAGATTTTACCGTGAATTGTTTTTTCTGACCACTGGTCTTGCTTTTGTTTTTCTGTTTGAAAGATAGTTTCGTGGGTGTCCTGGTACAAATGTAGATAATATGTAGGTAAGATTTTTATCTGCTAACACAATTGCGTTGTGCATCAATGAAACTTATGATTTATTGAGAAAGTATTCTCTGAGTAAAGTGATTTGTTTTGAGTCTAGTTCCTGGATGTCAATTATGTTTCTCCCTCTCAGGTTTCTCGGCAGCAGAGACCTCTCTATACAAGATTTTGGGTGATGCTTTCTATATTTTGTCATTGTTGTACAAATTAGTCTTTGAAGATTTTGGAGGTCAGTTGAGGATCATTTAATAATACCAAAGCTGCATGTGAGAACAGAGATTGCATAGGTATTTATGAATTTTGTTAGGTTTTTCCGTGTGAGATGATTTTTCATCAGTTGATGTAGACGATTCTTAAATTCCATCTGAAGAGAATTTTTAACAAGAGAATCTTTGTTTCCTACAGCTTGCATTATTCCCAGATACTTGTAAAGTTCACCATCTTCTACATTAGGCATTTTCATTCACTATAATCTCTTGTATCAATTTGACCTTTTTTTAATATGCAGAGTGCAACATTTGTCTAAGCCCAGTTCCATGTGAATATCATATGAGATTGTTTTAGCCGTTTCAGAAGACTTTGGAGGTTCTCATTTGAAAGAGCATATAGTTTTATATCATCCATATAAAAGACCTGGTTGAGGGAGCATTGTGTTTTCTGTGATATCTTATTGCAACTCTTTCATCAGTATTTAATATGTTGCTTAACTGTTTTAAAGAAATGCAAAACCAGAGTGTACTCAGTCACCCTGAAAGATTCCTCTTTTAATTCGGATGATACCAGTCACAATCTCTGAAATACCTTTTCTCAGATACATCTCGATGTTCCAAGTTGTGATTGTGGTCTGAAGAAAGTTCCGGATTTCTGGATTTACTTTAGAAATATCAAGAATTTCAAGAAGTCGTGAGTGTGGGATGCTGTCGAAAGCCTTCTTGTAGTCTATATAGGCTATGTGAAGGTTTTTTGTTTTGTTTAATTTGCTTAAGAATTACCAAATCAATAGTTGTTCTTTGCAACCTGTTGAAATATTGATATTAGAATAATAATAATATTATTATTATTATTATTATTATTATTATTTGTCATACTTTTCAGCAAGAATTGGGAAGCGTACCACACCTATATCTATGATACAAGGGGATTACGTTCGACGATTCTCGATGAGTTGTAACCCACGGGATAAACCAGTGTGAAGTAAACCTTGTTATTAAGCATTTTTAAATATCTCTTAAATCTTTTTATTGCAAATTTCTAAAGGTATTGCCTCCTACGTAGATATATATGATATTCGTGCAAACCTAATTATTCAATGATACCGATAAGGTTGTAGACGTTACTACAGATGCAGGTATTATTGATAAGGTTGTGTCCCATATATAGTGAAGTGAAGTGATGTGTCAGATAAGAAACAAGTCACAGAAAAATAAGAACAAAGTGTTAATTTAGGTAATTAGGAATTACCTAATTACCAGACTCCAGGGAACAAAATTGTTTCAATTCATTTAGTCCTATCTATATATTTCCTTATCTTTTCATCGTAGGCTGTTTGGTCGTTGAAAGTATCTGATGATGTAATGTCTATCAATTTTACTGACTTCGTACGTTTGTTTAAAAGTGTTCTGGACTGTTACATGAAATGCTCTAATTAGACATAATTGCTCTGCCCAATATTTTTTCAGATAGTGGTTAAGAACTTTCTTGCGAATATTCTTGTAATAAGAATATTCATTGTCGTAACATTCATTCATTGTCATAACATTCATTGAATAATATTGTCTTTATTGAAGAAGACGACTTATAAGCGATTTTCTGATTCAAAATTTTGGCAATTGTCAGGATTAGTTTTATATTTCACTGCAGTTACTGATTGACCTCTTGACTCTATGCTGCATATTTTCTACTCCATGATGCTCGTACATTGATTATCATCCATGATAATACATTTCTTTTCATTTCGTGGGCTGATGACTTCAACTTGGATAGCACACATGGGTCTCGCAAATTCACCTACTGAACGTCAACTAAATGTTCACAGTAGTTTTATCGACAAATTACTGATTGAATGCGTGATCAAATTTACTCTGAAAGGGTCTTCTGCAACTAAAAGCACTTCTCATCATGAGACATATTAGAGATGCCATCTTCTCCTGTCAGGTTTGAGGTATAATATCACTCATCTCAATAGGTCTTTGGAAAGGATAAATTTTGCCTGTAAACTAAACTACTCAAATCAATCGGTGCCAGCACTTTCAGTTCGAGTGAGTGTAAGTCCCTTAAGGGACACTTGGGGTGATGATCACTGAACGTTTTTAGGATATTTCATGTTTCCTCTTCGACAATTTCTATATCTGTATTGGTTAATGAATAATTTGGTCATGTAGGTAAGTACTGGTACAGTGAAGGCGTTGATTACAACAATGAAATGTTTGCCGTGATGATTTAACCATGCTAATCTCTGTACTCACCCTTTCCACATTATAATTACTTCATTCTTACTACCTCGCTACAGAATAGGGAGAAAGTTATGTAATGTTGCGCAAAAAAAAAGAAAATTTTCGGCAGAAAAATTCTTGTTACAGGGCCCTGGAAAAAGCGGATAAATTAGTTGCTAAATTTAGAACAAAAAAATCACTATCACATGATGTAATCAGAATCCATATTTTGTGGGTCATTGATAGCGAAAAATCGATTGACGGGAAAACGTGTCTGTCCGTCTGTGAACAACACTGGCGGCTAAAACGTTCAGCCAATTTTCTCCAAAATTGATATCCTTCAATCGATCTGGCATTTGTTGCGGTCCCTTGAACTTGAAATCAATATTTTAATTTTGGGGGCATTTTACTTGAAGCCCCTAGGATATTTTCTAAATCTTCAAAAAATGACTCCATTGATTTTGATTAAATTTGGTTGTTGGATAGTGTGAAGAACGTTTAAGAGAATGATGCAGGTCTCATGTTCATTAAAAACGCTAATTTATTGAAAATACCGAAAATTGAAAATTTTTCAGCGTCTTTTTACAATTACAATTGTGAAGATAGAGATTTTTCCCGTAATAAAATGTATTCCTTGAAGATAGATTTTGAAGTAAGGTCATGTACAATTTTTCGAAAATTTGAATACTTTTCGCGTAATTGTGCTTGAAACGCTTGCTTAAGCGAACATTTATCTTGTGCCCTACCTGTACCCCTCCTCCCCCATACACAGAGACGGATTTATAGAAACGTACTGATTGCACCACTGCTGAAACAAGTATGTTCTCCTGCGAATCACATTTTCAGGCAACACCCGAGAAATAATTGTAAATTGAATGGATATCTGAGATCTGATTGGTTCGCATCTTTTGTTGATCGGGCTGGGCAGGCAGGGAAGTTGACGAGTATTCTGAAATCAGGCTGGACGAACAGAATGTAGGGGAGCGATATCCGTTTGAAACCCATTTTACTTTTATTGCAATAAAGGCTGCAGAATGTATAGGATGACGTTCTGGATGAACTGTCCACTAGTCACTGCTCCTTCAATTAACTCCAAAAATGAACAATCATAGTAGGACTTTTCAGGACTGTCCCTTACGTCGTTGCCGTTGACAGGCCGGTCATTCAGGCAATGGCGATGTCTTGTTGCAATGAGAGCAGCCAATGTCGTGTCTTGTTGTAATGGACTCGAACGTTATAATGGTTTAATGTAGAGGCAAAATAAATATAGAACTTTGGAAAAATTCTCGTCGAATGTGTGATGTGTGAAAGTCGTAATGATTCATGTAAACCATATCTAGTAACTTTGTTTTCCGTTTCAAAGCGGGAAGATATTCGAAAGCAATGGGCTAAGACGTTGTGCCACATGAAAGGAGGAAATAAAACGGCAAAGTTTGCATTTGTGAAAAACGTTGCAGTAACGAACATATTATTGTTATGAAAAATGTGGTAAGAAAAAATACTAAGAATTATTCTTACACTAATAAATAATTATTATGTAAATAATTTGTAAAATCTTCTACTATAAATAAACTAACCAACCCAAGTATATATAACTTATATAATATCAATTAGAAAAAATACAATAAAATCTCCAAGAACTAAAGTGTATCAATGAAAATGTATTAAAAGTACAATATTGATTGTGAATATGGATATTTTGTAGTTCTTTAATTTATATTAAAAATAAGTAAATAAATATTTTTAATACTAAATTATTACAAAGTTTGCAGAATTTACGTGTAAACAAAATAAAAACTAAATATTATATGAGCGTGACGCCATCGTAAATGCCGAACTCGAGTCAACCTGTAGCACGGAGAAGCGAGGAACTAGTTTCAAATTGATTCCAAAAATCCGAGGAAGAAGCAGCAAGTTGACATATCTATATTTTACAAACATGGATTAACGGCTAAGGTTGTCCTCTAGACTCTTGTCGAAGGTTTAGCCGCTAGACTTTTGCCGTAAACCATTTTTTTGGTGTCATGAAACCACAAAGTATGGATTATAATTACGCAATATATTAGAGGACGTAATTTACTACATACAGAACCAAGCTTTATTAATTTTCTCGATATCAGGGATCCACAAAACGTGTTTTTTCTGCCGAAAAATCGCGTTTACTGCTGCAGCATTACACTTTCTCTATCTGTTAGTAGTAAACGAGAAGTAATATAAATAATCTTTCTCGATAATCGCATCTAGTCTTTTAGTATTTTTTTGTGCATTGCGTTTCGGGTATATTATGCACACACAGATCGACATAGACTCGTTTTTAATGTGTTTGAATCTATACCTATAATAAGCGTTGAGTTTTTAATTAAATAGAGAAAGTTGTAATTGTAAGTGATGTAAATGATACGTTTTGTAGGATTATAAACATAATTTAAACGTTACGATTTGTTTATGTTTCTTATAATGGAGTATTCATTTGGAGCAATCAACTAATTTTAAAAGTTTGTGTTGTAAAACCGAGCGCAGAACTAAAATAAGCTGTGACCGTGCTTGTGATACTCCAAATGCACTCTGAATCTTTGTGCGAGGTAACACATTCACTTTGATGATTGTCATGTCGGTTTGAATTGAGCAAAAAGGAAATGCGGACCTTCTGTGCATTGCGCACATGCTGATTACACGACGGTTAAAGCCCACTTGCTCGCGTCAATAACTCCCCTAATTCATTAGCCACTTTGTCAGGTCTGTAGTGGACACAGGAAACAATACATTGTTGAGCTAAAACAGCTGCTAAAGTCATCAAGGGCAACGTCGAGGTGCCAGAAGCCGTTAGCGAAAAAAGAACTGCGTGGACGTGGCGGCTCCCGGCTGATACTTTGACGTCCGCTTCTCGTTTTCGGCCGAAAACGCAACGAGTGAGAACGGGAGACAGAGAAAGAGACACCTTCGTCGAGATTTTTCCCGACTTCGCTTGCAGAGCGCGCTCGCAGCAGCCCGCGCTGCCATCTGGTGGCCAGCACGAGAGTTACTATGGCTTGTGAGGCGGCGAGTGGGGCGCTCCGCTCCGCGCCGCGGCAGGCGCCGGCGCGACCGCCCGGCCCGGCCCAAGCGAATCCCGGCAACGGCAACGGATCTCGTTAGCCGCTATGACGCCCCGGCGTTCGCTCGGGATTATTCCTGCGTGCGAAAACTTCGCCGAAAGCCCAGATACGAACTTCGTATCGCGCTCGTTCGCTCGAAAAGAAAAGAGAAGGAGAGAAGAGAGATGATGAAGTTGATGCGGTTCGCGAGACGAAATCTGCGCGGTGGAAAAATGGAATGCCGTCATGGGCGGCGGGCCTGATTAAATGTAAATAACGCTTTATCTCGGCGGCAGCAGCACGTGTCCTTTCTTGAAAAGCGCTCTGCGGGGAGCCCTAGGGTTATCAGATAATTAACACACGGCGGAGAGTGACGGAACGGTGGCGAGACGGCCTGGGCGTGGCCGCGCGACGCCCGCACTTCCGTCGCCGTCGCCGTCGCCTCCCGCGGCCCCGCGTCACGCGCGTGACCTGCCGTGCATTCGCGCCAGCAGTCACCGCCCAACGCACTTCAAGAGGACCTTTGACTCGGGGCGCTGCTTTCGCCAGCCATTAAATCTGCATGTACAGGTTTCCAACGAAACTTCGAAAATAAGCTCTTAAGGCAATTTTAAGCCTATTTTGTCTAATATACTCCTTCGATATTTCGAATGGCTGAGCCGAAATAAGCACTCAAAAGTTGGTTTGAAAAAATACTTTCTACGCAAAAAGTGCATTTCAGAATATTAAGTTGGCTGTCCGGGTGACGCCGCGTCCATGGCAAAGGTGCCGACGTTTCGGTCGCCATTCTGCGACCTTCCTCAGGGCGGAAGGTCGCAGAATGGCGACCGAAACGTCGGCACCTTTGCCATGGACGCGGCGTCACCCGGACAGCCAACTTAATATTGACTCCGGCCGCGGAAGCCTACGCTCTCACTGCATTTCAGAAGGAAGTAAACACTACAGGAACATGCAAATTGTTTATTATTTACCAAAGAAATGAATACATTTGTTTACAAAGAAAAATTAACACAGGAATAAAAAAAAAGCAATTGAATTGTGAAAATTGGGTTGGTTTTCGTTGTTCCTCCCTGAATACTCCGTACACAAAAAATTAAGAAAAGACATCACATTGTTTCATAAAACTGTTGTTTCTTCACACTCTCCCCCTCAATTCAAGCTATTTTAATGATTTTTCAGATATATTTAAAGAGTGGATCAACTAGGAATCTTATCATAACATCTGATGGTCTGCTATCCACGTTTAGTGATACCCAGGAGAACCCACTGAGATCTCATCTGTAATCGAACTATAAAATGTTTACGAGGACCCACAGTTGCATAAAATCAAAACAAAAATGTGTCGCATACCGATATCGCGATACTACAAAGAAGTCACATATTGAATTTGAAATGTAGACATGTTTCATGTTTCAGTCTTTCGTACAAAATTATAAATGCACGTTATACCTACTTACTTCAGTCACAATGTATACATCGTAAAACTAGAAGATTCCTGAAATACTTACCAAATTCCGAAAAGAAACATTTTTTACAATGAATCTTATTTACTAGCAACGACCAGAGAGTGGAATAATGTTCGAGTAAATGTTAGAATGTGTAAAACACTGCGACACTTAAAAAACATTTAAAATATTCTATTTATGGGCTCTTATGATATGATGTGAAAAGGTGCTGAAAATTCAAGTTCGTAAGAAAAGATGTAATGATTTATTTCGCATTTTAAATATAATTTATCTTTCGAATATCTTTTAAGCATATGCGTGAACAGTCCAAAAGAAGATACTTCCGAATCCCTTTTCCATTAAGCTTGTTAAATTACCCTTGACATATTTTACTAGATAAATAAAACATTCTTCAATGCCAATAAAATTACAAAACTAATTTTATGTTGAACCATTTACTGGGCTGCCACATGCCTTGGAAGGCTTTTCTCCCAAATGCCGCGTAGTAATTTTCCAAATTGTTAGATTAAAAGGGGGTACATCAGGGATTGAACACATTGAGGGAAATAAAATAATTTATTACGGGTTACTGGGCCCGTTTCAAAATTTTCAGGGGGACCATGGCTCGGGGCCGACCTGCATCCATAGTCCCCCTGAGCAGACCAATTCTCTTAAATTATTTGTTAGTTTAAATTATATACAGTATTATTACTTGAAATTAAGTACGTTTGATTATCTTTATTTTCATGTTCTCTTTTTTAATTCATTACAGTTCATTACTGTTTACTAGTCTTCACTCTGACTGAAGGTATATTATCCTCTAAAATTCTGAATTAAAATCGGCTCTATGCCCTTGTCCTGTTCGGGTAGATGTGAGACCTCATATTTTCATTAATCTTTATATTTTACTTTTTGTGTGAAAATTTTGTTCCACGTCGCTAAAATTAATATTTTTTTACAATTTCTTTTTCTCCTACTGTCACGTTCAGTATTTATTGTATCAATAATGTTTTTAAAAGTTCTTTTAAATATTTTATGTTATTTTACAATGTTGAAAGCTTGCATACTTCCTTTTGCATACATGCTTTTCCCTCGCCGCGGCGCGGCGCTTAAGGCAAATGTTGGGTCGTTACTTTTGCTGTTCTGAGCCCAGGGATAAGACATTTTCACGTTATGTATTATAATTTATAGCACTTCTAAATATATCTTAAAAATCCTTATTTCAATTTTACATATACACATTTTTGTATTACAAGGTTAGAGCGGGTCTGATGGCCCAAGTCTCGCCAAATTAATAAAGTCACAATTGTTATTGTTATTATTATTATTATTATTATTATTATTTTGAATGATTACATTTCTGGTTCACCGGAAGACCTAGTTTTCAAATAATAATGGTATTTTTCGCCAAGTTCATTATTTGGTATTATGTTGATTAATTATCTACTTGTGGAAATGTTGGGACAATGTATGTAGTATTCCGAATAACGGATGTCTGCATCAATTTTATGCATGTGTTCTGGAGAGTTATCAATTTTTGAATACTTTCTTTGCCGTGTTTTTCTAAGAGATTGGGTCTGGAGGTGATGATGGGAAAAAATGAATATTCCGGTGTTCTTTAACTTTACACGCCTGCTCGCTGAAACTTATTCTTTTTTAGAGCCCTTTTGCGAGATCATGTTGGAAGGGACAGCAACATCAGAAAGAAATGTGGTTTTTGACTTCTTGAGAGTACTGATCAATTGTGTTTCAAAAATCGAAATAAATTTTCACCTCCAACTTTTAATTTTCCAACATAGGATCTGGTTTGTATGTGTCTTAAGGGGCATGGCAATGACTAAAATTATGGCTAATTGCATTTTGCTGGTAGTCTTGCTTTTATTTTTCTGTTAAAAAGGTAAGTTTTTTTAGGAGTGTACTAATGGTGTGGATGTAGAGGGTAAGATTTTTATCTGCTATTGCTTTATGCATCAATTACAATTTATGCTTCTTGGGGAAGTGTTCCTGGAGTGAAGTAATTTGTTTTGAGCAAGGCTCCTGGAAGTCAGTTATGTCCCTCCCACCTAGGCAGCGTAAACCGTTGTAAAGTTGACTTTGGGGTGATACTTTTTGAATTTTGTCATTGTTGAACAATTTTGAAGATTTTGGAGATAAAATGTCACAAATAATGTTGATTTGTTAAAAAGAATGAATTTACCTCAAAGCAGACAATAGGATGGAATGTTGCATGGATTTCCATCGAATCTGTGGACACATTGCAAAAACCACCGTGATAGGTTTGTGGAAAAGAATTGTTTTAATACATTTATTCTGACGCCATGCAAAAGAAGAATTGTAAAATGATGCTTTTTAATATTCACGTTAACGTTAAATACTAGCGTGCAATGCAACAAAATGTCGATGTCGTGTTATTGATTAAAATTGACATTTTATGTCCATAGTACACAAGTAGTTTTTTCTAAAGAATAAAAAAATAAAAATAAGAGAACCTCTGCTTTTGTTCGTCGCAGGTATATGTATAATAAAATTCAATATTTTCCATCCAATTTTACTTATTACTGTCATTACATATTACTTACAATCAATACATCTTGATAGCAAGGTATTACTCGTTTTCATCTCATTCGTAATAAGGACTTGCATAGTTCTCTCAATTTTCACAAAATCGTTTTACCTCGTCTGCTTCTTCACATCGCAGACTTCTTTCCTGCTCACGTTTTCTAATCAATTCCTTGTTTTTGTGAGACGTAACCAACTTTGTAAACAAAATATTGTCAACTTTTAATCTACTGTTATTACTCACTTATTTGATCACAACCGAAATTTTAGATCTCAATAACCTCTCAATAAAGAATTACAAAACCTAAGATGAAATTTATCTTGATGGTTTAAAATGAGAAGTTATCAGATTTCTACAATTGCATTTTCATACCAACCAATACAAGTTTCAATGTAGAAAAAGTTCCTTACTCCGGATCGTGTTGAATGAAGCAGGTGTATACTCGTGATAAATATAGCAAAAGTTTCGGTCGTTAAATGCAGTTAAACCTTAAAAGGCCTATATACCGTAACTGAAGAGAGAATTGCATCCATTGCGTTATGATTTTTCTATTCCTTCAAATCCACTTAGCGTCATGTATATATTTTGCCATACGTATCTACCTGAAATATGTCAATATCCATTATACAATAATGGAGGAATAGAATAGTAACAAACAATGTGTGTTTTAGCTTAAACATGTATTTATTTTGCCACATATTACATTGTGTTTTATTCTGAAATGTTACAAACGAAAAAATATTCTGTCAAACCATAGAATTTCATTAACACAGCTTGTGAGACTATTAACCTATTTTTGAAGGAATGAGAATATTTTTCATTGAAGGAGTGTTCTGCGGCCGGAGTCAGATACTTGGCTGTTCGAGAAACGCTGCGTCTAGGCACAGATATAGAACTAGATTGGCAGTGTTACCTCAACAAGTGAAGCCAAGCGGCAAGATGGCGCTGCGCGCAACGTTTTATTTATATGAGTATTACTTTTCCGTATATGCACGTATATACGGAGTATTGTAAGAAGTGGCCGACATTTTTGTTTTAATTTTTGCAAAACCAGGCATTTTAACGAACATGAGACATGCACCATTCTCTTACGCTACCTTTATGCTATCTAAGGACCCAATTTAATCAAAATTTGTTGTGAGGTGTCTAAGAAAAAATGGTTTAAAGGAAATAAAAATTGCACATGTTTGACACAGAATATCGCAAAAAATACTCACGGTTTCGAAAATTTGACATGACGTTATTAAAAGATTTGTTTTTTATGAACATATTTGATTAAGAAAATTGTATCTTCACAATTGTAGCTGTAGGAAGGACTCCGAAAAAATTTTGATTTTTTTCAATTTTCGAAAACCCAGAGTTTTCAACCAACATGAGACCTATGCCATTCTCTTAAACGGCCTTTAGACTACCTGACAAAAAAAATTAAGGCAAATCGTTCTGGAACAGTTTTTTTCAAAATGCCCCCGGGGCTTCATGTAAAGTACCTCCCAAAATTAAAATATCGGTTTCAAATTCCAGGGGTCACGACATCAGTCAGATCGATCGGGGAATATCAATTTTGGAGTAAATCGGCTGAACAGTTTTAGTCGCTAGCGTTGTTCACAGACAGACGGACCAACAGACGTTTTGCCGTCAATCGATTTTTTCGGTATGAAGGAGCTATAAAACGTGGATTTTGACTACACCACGTGTTGGAGGATTTTTTTCTTAATTTGGCAGCTCGATTTATCCGCTTTTTCGTTACCAGGGCCCTGTAATAAGAGTTTTTCTGTCGAAAATCCGCCGTTTTTTCGCGCAGCATTACAAAACTTTCCTTATACAAGTACTTGTACATATACGTATTCGGGAAAGTAAAAACTGTAATATTTACTACATATAATATTGATTAACTTAAATATATTGAGTGGAACCAATATAGACTGCATCTGAATTAATTTATGTTCACGATTAAAGTAATATTATATATTTCTAACATCAACGATACGAATGTCGAGAGATTAATAAAATATGTCACTTATAATTTGATCAGTTCACTTTTTGAAGTCTGTCGCCAAGTCAAACAGCTGTCTACAAAGAATCGTTCTTTCTAACAATGTACATGTTTAACAAAAATGCGCGCTCTTTCATAGAAATTTACCAGACGACCTTCGTATTGCTTGGCAGCAATCGGCAAATATTGAAAATGAATTTAGTTCGCAGTCAGAAATCGAATGAAGAGCAAGTGCAATACAGTGTTAAGTGTTATAAGTATAATATAAAATACAACATCTTTACATAATTAACATCTGAAAGGTTTATCATATCATTTGAACCCACGACGGAACACACTAAAAAATGTAAGTTTATGATACTTTTAATTACTTTTAATATATAATTTGGTAAGCCACAATGTTTATTTATTGTAATAAAATTATATTTTTATAACTAATAAATAACAATACTATAACACTATAATTAATGATTTTAAAAATTGAGCAACAAACAAATAAAAATTGATTAAAGGATACTAAAAAGTGTATAATTTTATTATATTATAATTTGTATAATAAAGTTTCATGGTTGAAAATTAAGAGTATTTAAGAATTATATATTAACGAATCAATCATTTAGACAAAAATATTATTTTAAATACAAATATGATAACATATAACAAGTGTAAATGAATAAAAAAAATCAATATGATTAAGAAATATCAACCCAATTTTTAACATGCAAAGTGACATTATAAAAAATTGAAAGCACCGAAAATGTTTGCTTTTGTGAACTGTGAATTTGACGCATGCAGAAAGTATCTGTAAATAAACTAATTTGTATAACAGTATATTGTATTTTCCTTTAGAGTTCATTGGTATTTCATTTACTTTATTGGTTTTCATTGGTACCATGTCGAAACGCACATATCCAAGCGGTGCATCTAAGAGAAAAAAAGCAATTGAGGAGAACGAAAGGATTAAAAAAATTACCCAAACTGACATCTTTCTTTACAAAATCAGTAAATCCATGTATATCTTCAAATGACACACCAGAAATTATTTTGGACACACCGAATGAAATTAATCGATCAGAAAACCAGAAAATGGAGCCAGAATCAGGTACCTCCGAAGGCAGTTCTCATCTGGAAGATGTTTCATTGCATGAGAAATGTTTCTCATCTGAAAATATAGGTGATGCTCTGACTTCTTGAAAAGTATCCAGGTGCACATCAAACGATTCCGGCGAATGGAATAAGATAAGTGAAGAAGATCGATGTTTTTGGATTCAGAAAGGACCTATGTTTTTTCAAAATAAAGATTGTGATTTTTCAAAAACAGCGAGAAAGTACGAAGATGGAAATGGGAAAATTGTAAGTAGACATCTTACTAAATCTGTGTTTACACGTAAATTGCAAAACAGTGAACTGTCTGTAGATCATGGCTTCTATTTTCGCCATCTAAAAATGCGTTATACTGTTTAGCATGCCGTCTTTTTGCATCTTCCGATTCGGCGTTTAATTCTCCGGACGGTTTTCACGACTGGAAAAATTTGAACCGTGCAATTACTGAACATGAAAACAGTTTGCGGCATAGATATGCAACTATGGATTACATCGTTCGAAGTAAGAAAGTGGGTACTGTAAATGAATCAATACTTGTCCAATTCAATGAAGAAGTCAGTTATTGGAAAAGTGTTTTGATTAGAATTGTTGAAACAATCAAATTTCTTACTGACCGCGGACTGCCGTTTCGTGGTGATAAAGAAATAATTGGTTCTCAGCAGAATGGAAATTATTTGGGTTGTTTAGAACTAATTAGCAAATTTGATCCATTTCTTAAAGAGCATTTGAACAAATATGTTAATCCAGGAAAAGGATTCGTGTCGTATTTATCAGCAAACATTTGCAATGAGTTTATTGAGATTATGGGTAAACAAGTAAAACTAAAAATACTTTCTGAGTTGAAACAGGCCAAGTATTATTCAATTAGTATTGATTCTACTCCAGATTGTAGCCATGTTGATCAGTTAACATTTACGATTCGATATGTAAAAAGATAACACACCGATTGAACCGTTTTTAGAGTTCATACCTATTCAAGTACATGGTTCCGAATATTTAACAAATACGGTTTTAGCTTTTCTCGAAAATAATCAGATATCAATTAATAATTGCCGCGGTCAAACTTACGACAATGCCGCGAATATGTCAGATGCGTACTCAGGACTACAAGCAAGATTGCGTCAATTATGTGAATACGCTATTTTCATTCCTTGTGCTGGACATTCGCTGAATTTAGTCGGGGCTAAAGCTGCTGGTTGTGTGATGACAGCAACTAGTTATTTCCAACTTGTACAAAAATTGTACAACTTCTTTTCGGGTTCAACAAATCGTTGGGATGTATTAAAAAAAATCTTGGGAAAATATCAAGTAGTAAAAAGTTTATCTGATACTAGGTGGTCTGCTAGATACGATGCAGTCTCAGCTTTAAAATGTGGTTATTCTCAATTATATTAGCTTTGGAATTTATTGAAAATAATAAAGAAAGCCCAGCAGAAATGCGAAATAAAGCCTACAGTATAGCTAAGAAAATGAAAAACTTAGAGAATATTATTTTAACGGAGGTCTGGAGTGCTGTACTTTTAAAAGTCAATGAAACGAACAAAACGTTGCAAAAAGAAAATCGTTCATTGAATGTTGCTTCAAAGCTGATATCATCACTGATCAATTATTTGCATGTCATGAGAAATGAATTGATAACTTTGAAACAATCGCCAAAGAAAAGTTTCCCGATTCAGAATATCAAAATTGGAGTGTAACAAACAAGTTCTCGTATAACTTATTTTGACTCAGAAACAGACGAAGTCATCTTTTCTGCCAAAGAAAAATTTAAATTACAAACTTATATTCTTTTTATCGACACATTAATAAGTGAATTGGATAGAAGAGCTGAATCATACAATATTATAAGTAAACGATTTCAATTTTATCAGAATTAAAACTTAGTGATGAGAAAGAATTGTGTAATAAGTGTAAACAATTTGTTGAGTTTTAGATGTCAATGAACAAGAGCTCATATCGGAGTGTTTTCAATTTCAACATTATCTTCGCATTGAAAATCCAACAAACAGCACCGTATCTTTGGCAGAAATGTATAAATTATTAAAAAAAGATAATCTTGAAGAGTCATTTCCTAACATTGAAATAGCGTTAAGAATTTCTTAACGTTAATGGTCACTAATTGTACGGGTGAACGCTCATTTTCAAAGCTGAAGTATATAAAAAATGAATTAAGAAGTAATATGTTCAAGAACGACTTTCTTCGTTAGCTTTATTAAACATTGAGTACGATATTTTGAACGAATTGATCTTCGACGATGTAATTGACGACTTCGTGCGTGCGAAACTACGTAAAGTGCCATTGACAAATGCTTAGTTTGTTTTTACTTAGATCTTATTATGTAAATATTGCTTGTGTTGTTTTTTAATCATATTTTATTATGTTACTATTGTTACGAGTTATTAGTAAAATATTACTATAGAAAATACAGAGATTAAAGATACTATTTAATTCCGTTTATCTAGTTTTATTACAAATCCTTCCTTACCTTAAAAAGACGAATCAAAATACTTATTAACTGTGTAATATTCAATTTTAATAACTTATGATCGCCAGAACGTAATTTGTTGAACTAAGAATTAGGGGCCCCGAAATCTCTGAGTGCCTCAGGTACTTTCAAACCCAAAGACGGCCGTGGTTGTTTCCAATCGTAAACTGACTATTTAATTCTTGAACTAATTAAGTTGGCACTAATGAAGTCTAAGGTGTTTGTGCAGCGCTCAAAAATGTGTAATTTGCCAGGTAATGTAAACAACGCAATTGAGGTTATGAAGGTGCAATGGTTACGAACACATAATAATATTTAGAATGTCATATGCTAAAGGACTCCGCTTAAAATGCTTAAAATTAAACCCAAGTATCAGACAGGGGTTCATTTTATTACGATTATTACTTGTAACTCTAAAACCGTTTGAAAATACAACTCAACTGCTTTGCACTTACTACGTACAGCGCCTAGAACGGGATGATAGAAAGATGGCGTCACACGCAGTTTCTTGGCTTCAGTGCTACCCTAGCGTCCAGCATAGGCATTGGCATTGGCATTGGCAATAGGCAATGTACTATATATCTGTGATCCTAGTCACATATACCAACATTTCCGCCAATATACTGCGAGCTGCCGCCAATATACTAGACTTCTGACTACAGTTCACAACTTACAACTTCTTAAGCACTTGGCAGTTATTACTGCTAATGGCCCTACCATAACATGCATGCAGTTGCATAAACCCACATTCCTGTGGAGCTGAGAAAGCTTTCGAACTTGCCTCCACGACATCGCAGAGCATTCTGCTTGTTTATTTAGGGTTATAATAATACCCCTTGCTACATAATACTAACCCGTGTCTTTTAAAATGATCATTGGCAGTTTTTACTGTCTCGCTAGCCGCTACAGCGGTAGAGATAGTTACGTAATGTTGCGCGAAAAAACGGCGAATTTTCGACAGAAAAATTCTTATTATAGGGCCCTGGCGACGAAAAGTGGGTAATACAAATGCTAAATTTAGAAGAAAAAAATTCTAACACGTGGTGTAGCCAGAACGCATTTTTGTGAGGTCTTGATACTTAAAAATCGATTGACAGCAAAACGGCTGTGCGGTTGTCTGTGAAACCAATTTTAATTAGGCGCTAAACCATTTTTCCCCCGATTTTCTCCAACATTTATATTCCTCAATCGATCCTGGCTGATGTCTCAGCCCCTTGAATTTGAAACCGATACTTCAATTTTGGGGGTACTTTACATGAGGTCTCTGGGACATTTTCAAATATATAGGTCCATCGTTTCTTATTAAAATTTGTTGTTGGATAGTCTGAAGGACATTAAGAAAATGGTGTATGGTCTCATGTTGGTTGAAAACCCTGATTTTTCGAAAATTGAAAAAATTCCCATAAGGTTCCCTTATGGGAAAATACGACTTGCAAAATATTATGTGCATTTACAATCAAATTAGCCTAAGATGTCCTCTAATATAATTGTAATATAATTTTAATACTTTAAAATATTATTAATGAATAACATCCTTCCCAAGGTAAGAATCAGCACACTTGTACTTTGTATTTGGGTTGCATGGTCTAACTATAAGAGTTTCACAATTGTTATCACAATAATTTGTTTTCCAGACAAAATTGTCTGAAGAAGCAGCTGAAAAGTGGGTCACGAAACGTTGCAATGATTTCATGTTTTCAAGTTTTATAAAGATAACTTATGATATTTTACCAAGAATAAGTGTTTCCTTCAAACATTTGTAACCCCCTTTCCCGTATACCATAATTGATTTTCACTGACTAATAAGTGATTGTCTATAATAAAAAGAATACTAAGTATCCGAACAAATATATTACTGATTAAGAAGCATTTAATGAATAGCAATACTTTTTTGTCCTAGTATGGTTTATTTCAGAAACAACATAAGTCAACCATGTTTGTTAGTAAAAGTAAAAAAAAATGTAACATTTTGCTAAATGAGACAATAATTCTATACAATACGCGGAAAACAACTTCTAAAAAATTGACACAATATTTCTGACGAATGCAGCCGCATTAGGGTTTTTGTGCTTACTGGAAAGTTACTTGTCAGTGACTTATGTTGTTTCTGAAATAAGCGATTCATTTAAAGTTTTGAATAAAAAAAATCTATTGCTAGAGACCCCGAGTATTTAATTTTCGCACCAAATGTTCTACGATTTTAAATGAGTTAAAAAAAATATGACTGAGATGTGTTAATTCGAAGAGAAATTTTTGTATAAATAGTATTACAAAACCATTACTAAGGAGGGAAAGTACGTACTGCTTTAGCACCTCCAGTTTTTACTGGGGATGTATACATATCCCCCACGGGTAGCTCACCGGTCAGCGTGCACGTTTTCCATATCGTGATCCCGGGGACGATTCTCAGTCGTGGCAGATTTATTGTGCGCTTTCCTTGCAATGTCCCAGTCTCTGTTGCTGTGTGAAGATGAGGAAGCTCACTTCTCAAATTGAGAAGACCTTCAGAATACTTCTCAGAGAGAGAAGACCAGAATAGTAGGGCTTTCTGTGAGCTAACCACACGTTCCCCATGGCCGCCAGGCTGGGACGCTGCTGGTAGGGCTTGGCCCCTTTAGAGGCTGTTGTGCCAGTACAGACAGTATCGCCCGTATTCTCAATCATGGATTACTTCGAAAATAATCTGTGAATCGAGGAATTCGCGGATTAGGTTAACACTTGGATAACGCTCTGTTCTTATTCACAAACCGCGGTCATCAGAGAATTGACGGATTCGAGGGTTATCCTTGGCCAGAATGTTACAGTAAATATGATTGGCTGTGGAGTATCTCGATGTCGTGGTTCTGTTTGTAAACATTAGTAATAGCGCCACTTCAAACGCGATCTCCAATGTCATATCACTTCGGCGTACTGAGTAATGTATCCAGGGCCAACCAATCCAACATTTCTATTTAAGAAATTGATATTTTCACAATTGTCATTGACAAATACGCGAACTGTTGTAAGCAAAGTTACAAAAGCAAAAAAGAAGCATCACATAACCTGCAAACGAATTTCAACGCAGTAAGTATTGTTCAGCACTTCAGCAGTTTAAGAACAACTATAAATGCGTGAAAAGAATGGTTTAAAAACTAGGCGTGATAATAAAGTTCCTATTTACAATGACAGAAGCAGCTACAACGCTGTGTACTTAATTGGATGGGAAAATTACTGCATTACATCCGCCCAAAGAACGTACTGCATGTGTCTATGATTGGGGATAACAAAAGGCAGTTAATATGACTCAAAGTAAGTCTTTTTGGTTTTATTTACCTTGGAAGTTGTGTATTTAATTTTCAAAACAACAGTATTGGGGCTTCTACCGAGAGTTTTACTAATATTTTTGATTGATACTTATGTTCTGGTGAAGGGCTACATGCAAAAGTTATTTCAGTAGTTTTTAGTGCAACTAATAAAATAATTTCACTTCATTGGAAGTCAAGACGATCTTCAAAGGAATCGTGCCACCCTAAACCATGATTTTACCGAACAAAATCAAATAAAATCAAATCTGATGTCATGGAACTTTCAACGGCAAGTAATACTTGCACAATTTTTTAAAATGAAATGTATATAATAAAACGTTGTGATAAACCATGTCTTTTAATAAAACAAAAACAAATTCTGCATAATGGTCATAAAATTCAAAGATTGGAAATAATCCTCCCCAGATGTCGAAGTTATTTTGTCTTCTTCAGAAGATACAAAATAAAATTTTATTTTTGTTTTGGTGTGACATACTGGAATAAAGGTAAAATAGTATATAAAACATTCTTTGGTTTTCACATAGATTCCAAAAATATTATTTGCACATTTTCATGAACTCTTATTGTTAAATGTACTAATTCATATTTATGTTTTGTGCTTCTCTGAATCCATAGTAATATATACTTTCTATAATGAAAAATACCCTTCTATTTCTGGAAGCTGAAGCAGATTATTGTTACTTCATTACTGAAAATGTAATGTAGGCTAAATATAAAAAAAAATTGAATTTTAAAATTCAGTTACATTTTATAATATCATTGAATTTAAAGAAAGATTAAGTAAATGTCAACAATCAATATTGATTATATATCTGCCTTATAATATATGATACCACTACTTCTACAAATAGGTTGTGCATATTGTTAATGTGCATAGTCTAAATTAGATTGGGATTCCAGTATCAAAAATTCTTTTAGAATATTATTTATGTT
The DNA here is from genome assembly GCA_031308135.1 of Acheta domesticus. Taxonomy (NCBI): domain Eukaryota; kingdom Metazoa; phylum Arthropoda; class Insecta; order Orthoptera; family Gryllidae; genus Acheta; species Acheta domesticus. The sequence goes on from JAHLJT010000631.1 coordinate 251,766,873, forward strand.
TGGACTGATTGCAGGTTTGGATTTCTGAACTTAGGATTGTAAAAAATTTAAGATCTGTTGTATACGGGAAGTAATTAAAACAAAATCGTTTTGGTTCAATCAATTTCAATTTGTTTAATTCTAGTAATTTTATTGTCAATTTTTTTAACAACTGAACCATCCTTTAAAGCATTTGTAGAGTGCATAATTTATTTTTTCATTTATTCTTTTTTTTAATCTAATTCTACACTCTCATTTGTAAATGAATTGAAACACTGATGTTTCCTGAAGTTCATCTTTGGAGATCTTTACTATAACGTTGATGGATTTGTGACATATCGTTTACAATTGTAGATAAATGAAACAAGTTTCTTTATTATCAGCAAGCTTTTGTTGGCAGTGATGAAAGCAATTATTTTACAATTACTACAATCATATTCATGTCAATAATATTCATAAGTTTTTATTGATTGTCTTTCTTCATTGCATAAAGAAAGTTTCCATTCATTATAGACAATCAGGTGATAATAAAATATATTTCATACAATGTTGAAGTTTGTACATAAAGTAAGTAAGTTACTTACTAATGATTCACAAACTTAAAACTTATATCCAATATAAGCCAAAAAGTACCTGACGATGAAGACAAATGATCTCTGAACATTGTAAAAACTCCAACTTTTTTTATGTACAAACTTCAACCTTGTATGAAATATATTTTATTATCACCTGATTGTCTATAATGAATGGAACCTTTCTTTATGCAATAATATTCATATTTAGAAAATGCGACTCATAAAGATATCCTTCAAAATGAATATTTTATTTCCAAATAGGAAATGTGAGAGATAAGTAACCAGTACCAGCAGCTGCGAGAGGGACCAGAAATTATGAGAATGGTATCTACTTCCCAGGAATGCAAACATTACCCCCAGGATTCCACATTCTTAAAGCTTCAAAAAGAATTTGAGTTTATGAAGGAACATGAGTTGAGGATGCAATGTTTATCTACCTAAAATTTGAATATTATCAAGATATGATGAATGAACAATTCATTCTTTAAAAAAATTAAATTTTGTCTACACGTTAAATTAGTGATGGAATCAAATATGGACTACATCCTTTATTTGTTTGTTTTTAGCAATTTGAGTTTTTATATTTGTTCTACAAATGGTTAGCAAAGGAATTCATTACATTGAAACCATTCAGCATATTTTGCTATGTCTCTTCTTTCTTATTTTTGTTTCTTGTGTTTATAACTTAAGGTTCAGTAATATTCTTGTATTTGGGCATTAAATTTATCACAAGTATCATTTATTTACCAGAAAAGTTTCTGTTTCAATATTGTACGTTAATGAAATAAATAAAAATATTTGTTAATTGCATTCAGTTTTTATTTATTTACTTCAAATGAAAAAACTTATAATTCAATTTAACCAAGGATCTACTTAGTAGCATTTTTGTCTACTTGTTATTGTATTCTTTCTTTCAACCCTTGTAATCCATTTCAATTTATTTGAATTTATGGTTTATTCAAATATTTAATTTGAAATTCCTTGACCATTTATTTGCCTGATTATGTTAACAATATCTACATTGTTTTTGGGTGTTGCAAGTATATATTTCTGATGATCTCCTATAGTGAATGTAAAAATTAAAAAAGACATTCTAATAGATGAAAGTAAGATAAACTGTGACCATACCTTTAATTGAAAGCAAAAGCTAATAATGTGATTTTATTAAAAAATAACCTGCACTGATAGAATGATAAGTCCAAATTATATAATATTAAATATGATAATTACTGAACCCATTACTAGAAACAATATTATTCAAATTATTCAGCATGTAACTGACTACTCAGATGATTTATATTACTGATGACGAAAAGGAAGCAAATAGAGGGGTCTCTCTTTATTTCAAACGCATTCCATAAATTCAACAGCAAACAAATCGTACTTGGCGGAGTAATCTGTATAGTTTAACAGGGTAGCCAATGGCAACCAAGTGCAATTCGGGAATTATACGCCGAAATCGGAGGTATAACCCGCGGATCGAAATCGTGAGGCTTTCTGGGTGTGTAAACCGCGAATCGCAACTGATCCGGCCTCGTGAATAAGGATTTTTGCCTTGATTCGCGAATTATCTCAACTCGACGATAATTCTCGTATTACACGGTATTGAGAATATGGGCGTATACGTATCAAGTGGAAATTGACTAAAGAAGACTCGCTCTTCAGAGGAAAACATACCAACAACTTTAGCAATTTAGAATATTCTATGCTTTTTTAACTACTAACATTCGCCTCGCTATCTCATTTTTCGATCCCGGCCACACACACTAGTATTCCAGCCAGCTCTTCTCTCCCCCTCTGCTCGCCGACCTTCCAGTTATCCCGGCACACTCCCTACCATAACCTAGACAATTGTCTAACCGACAACCGCCACCCGCTGTTCACTTCTTCGTTCATTCCCATGCCCACCACCCACTCCCACAGACCACACCGGCGTCCACTACCTGCTCCCCGTCGCGCTTTCCCAAATAACAACTCCACCGTCCGCCTGACCAGGCCGCCACCTGCCAGTTATCCGTCCGACCAGCCGCTGTGCATCTCGTTGACCACCTGTCAGTCGCTCCAGTCTCCCAGCTGACGGCATCCCTCCAGACCACCGCCCGCCCGCCCGCGCCCGCCCGCCCGCCCGCGGGTGAATATTGGAAGCCCAATGTATAATACGCACGCAAGCGCCCCGCGGCTGCGACGAGGCCAACCGTCCCCCTCCCGCGTCGAACCGAGCCGCGCCGCGCCACTCCGCTCCGCGTCGCGCGCACCTGAAAATCACATACAAAACCCGCTCGCCCAGGCCCCAAATTGCTTCGATAAATAAATAAATAGTCATCATAATTGTGAGCCTCGGGCGGTGTGCGGTCGCTCGGGCCACACAAATGACCAATACGCAGTCTTGTTTTACCTTTTCTGCAGCGGCGGCGGCGGCGGCGGCTTGCACCCCCGCTCCGGCCGCCTCCCCGCCCCGCCCTGCCCCGCCCCTCCCCGGCGCCCTTCGCGTGTGTTTTCCCACACGGTTGTTCCCCCCTGCGCACAAAACACATTTTAAACCAATGTTTGCAGTATAATGAACAAATTTATACCGCCGAAAAAACATTTGACGGGCGGGACGGGCCCCGTTCGCCGGCGGAGGTGTTTCTATTGTGGGACGTGGAGGCGCCTTTGTGCGGCGGGGGCGGCAGGGCGGGGAGGCGGGGTGGTGACTGCACTTCCGGGAATGCGAAAGGCAATCGCTCCAGGGCGCGCCTGCTCGGTTGGCAAAAACTAGGCCGCATTTTATGATCTTGGGTTACAATGACGATGTATACGTTACGTAATGAATGTATGCGTTGTAAATATTTTGAAAATGGTACTTGGTGCTGGTGGTATTGCGTTGATTATAACAGTTCGTTCGACCTGCATCTAGGTGTGTCTATCATCTCCCATAACAACATTTCAACTAAACACCCCCGAGACACACACACACACACACACACATAAGTGCTCAATATTCTCGACAATGTTCCCTATCCTCTTGGAGAACTTCGCAAATTTGGAAGAATAGTTATTAATTGTCTCACATCCAAAATTCATTCGTTATTGAAGGATAGACTAGATTTTATAGAATCGGTCAAATTTTTTCCATTCTAAAGATTACAGGGGAAATCTCGCTGTACAGAAGTCAGCTTTTGAATTTTGATAAACGTATGAGCATTTTGTTGCATTATACAGGTGTGAGGCGTGACAACTCTCCCAAAAGCAGAAATAGTTTTCCCAAGCTCCCTTGCGAAGTTCCAAGGAAATATGGGTTCCCTGACCGCAGTCAAAAGGCATTTGTTTCTCAAGAGACTTCGCGTGCGAGGCAGAGTTGACGTTGGTTCTGAAGAAGGTCGTGAAGTATCTGAAGTGTTGGCATCTCTTCCTAGTACTTTGATTTTAAAATGTCATTACCAACGTTTTTATTTTATGATTAGCTTTCGACGACTTAACTATCTTCTGTTATCTGGAAGAAATTCGACATGTAGTCGAATGTGTGGAATGAGTCAAATGTGGTTTAAATATTTGGAATGCTGGCAATACATCACCAATGAACCAAAATTATAGTGCAATTTGTCTAACTTTGTCCCTCAAAGCAACTCAAATACCATCTTCGCGATGAAATATGTCACGGCATTTCGCATCTTTCTCAGTCGTTCCGCTAGATTTCGCACGATCGCGACCGTATAAAGCAACGCTTGCGATCATGCGACTTCTACCGGCAAGACCGAGAAAGACGCGAAATGCCGTGACATATTCCATCGCGAAGATGGGATTTGAGTTGCCTTGAGATACAAAGTTAGAGAAATCGCAGTGTATGTCTAGTGCGGGATGTCAAGCGTACTCCGATGATTCCACGAGCTGACTCAACATTCGCAAAAATATCCTGCTGCTCTCATATTAGCCGTAAATTTCTAATGCATCTGTACCTGACAAGTAAACTTTGAAATTATGTATTTACTTTCATAAAACTTCAAGGCCATTTTGGGAATTATTAGAAAGACGTCTCAAAATCTAATTAAGGTTTAATTTCTTTTGGAAAATTATATTCTTCAAAAACCTGCATTAACCTCTAGTCGGTCGAACACACCTTCTGTTTTTCATACTTGGGGGAACCTTAATCACTACTCATATCTCGAAGCGTAATTACAAATAAGCTCAGCTCTTCGTTTAAAATGTAAGTTTTCCATGTAATTACATACAACGCGTGTTGAGAATATTAATTTTGACAACCACTTTTATGAAATAAATCCACTCTTGGATCTTGTTGTTGTCATATTATATCCTAATTAAATGAAACACAAGTTCAAAGTTCTGTTATTGAATATGAACCGGGGGAAATATTAATTGCATATCATTACTTTTAATTCTAGCACCCGTAAATCCAGGAAGAACGCAAAATATAGATAGTTTGTTCCGCATTACATGGCAAGAAGAGAAGACGAAATTTGATATCTGTTTAGGCCATCTAAAATGGTTTTATGAAAAGATGAAGGGCAAATAGCAACTCGACACATTTCAACTTGTAATTCATATGGCTAATTGCTTTAAATTGGTGATCCTGTTTTGATAGCATACTTATATCTAATTTTGTTTTGGTTCCATGAAGAGCGATTGTTCATAATTAGCAAACAGGCAAAAGTGAATTAGTGATACATGATACGTATTTGAGTTTATCAGGTGAAAATATGACAACCGATTAACGTAAATAAATTTCTTTCGTATTTACTTTTCGTAAAATATAGTGGAAAATGCATCAACGGACAATTAGTAAACATCCCGGAGGGTTCATTAAGGAGGGGCTATAGAAAAATATCTTTGCAATATTTGATCTCTGTACAAATACAAAGTTTATACTGAAACCAAAAAGTCACCCAAATTTTTTTATCAAATAAATTTTCTATCAAAAATGTCACGTGTAACAAAAATGTACCTGTGCAACACAAAAATAACGATAGAGGTTGAGAGTCAATTCTGATAATAAAGTAGGAATTAAAGTAAATGAAATTCAAAACTTAATTGACATATTTTTGAATTATGAATTTTACTTAAGTAAAAATAATACTTAAAAAAGGTTCGTTGTATCTAATTGTCCTTAAAATGAAGCCTTCCTAGGCAGCTGTCTATGGGACTATTTATTTTGAATTTGAATTTATTTTTGAAACTCTTACTTTTTCTTTGGTGAAGAATATGGCTGAAGTATTAGAAGGTACAAGTTGCAACAAGTTGCAAGGATATAGGCAACATTTGACCTATAACATCACTTAAACATTACGTATAATACGAAAATGAATTTGCTCTTGTTTAATTTACATTGTATTACATTACATTGTTAAATTTATAAAAGCATATTCCATTACATTTCTGACCTCGTTTTGTATTTTTAATAATATAATTTAACATTTCTGACCAACCTCCTTTAAGCTCAAAAAGTAAACTGTTCATTTAAATACCGGATACCGAGTAGTGCTCACTTCCTGAAAAAAATTGCTTTCTCCAACGCATGTGATGCAACAATTTTCAAATCCTTCGGTGAACTTGTAATAAAGAAGTCATCATAGACCTTTCAACAAAGAATGAAATGAGTGGACATTAATCTCCTTCTGTATGTTTCGTAAAATTTCATTATTGTAACTCAGCTCAGTTACTTATATTTCTCTATTTCTGGAAATGAAACACAGAATAACTATTAGTTATTCATACTTCATAATCTACCCATAACTTTAGTTGCTTTCTATTACTCGACTCCTAACCAGTTATACCAAAAAATGCTTATGTTCGTTGGGTTCTTAATTTATAAAAATGAATTTTCTAAAACTGAATTTTGGAGCAACATTATTCCATACAAGTAATTGGCAATCTCCGTCCATGAAATATAGATGTATCTGCTATCTAACGGCAATTGTAATAATTTAAAGATGAAGACTTATTCAACTTAAAAATCGTTTTAAAAATAAATTCACCTTTAAATGTCAATTTCCGCCATTTTTAACACACTATTCTAAAAAATCTACGCGTCGATGCATAAACTGACATGTCATTTGTGGCGTCATGGTTGCCTTATCACGTCTTAGGAATTTCCCCTTATAATCTATCCAATGCAAAAAAATCCCAAACTATGAAATGCAAAATATTCTCCAAATTATGTACTAACGACATAAGCTGTTCCTGACGATCCCATTGGCTGTCCCCTTAAATTCAAGTACTTCAAATCAACGTACCCATCGTCCTTTGAGCTGCTCGAAGCCGTATGCTATTTTTTCTCATATTTTTCTTCCTCTAATAAAAATGAGGGAGTATAAAGCCTATTGTTTATTCATAATAATTGAGAAAATAATATTGCTATCTCAACACTTGATGAAAATAATTTCTCCAAAAAAATCCCCAAACATTTCCCCGTCCTTTACATTCCCCCATTCTTTCTCCAGAACGAAAAATCCCCATTTGGGGGGACAAAATACCCCAATTTGGCAACTCTGTGCCGCGAACAAGTGACACGTGATCCCGTCTGCATTGCGGCACGTTCAGGAAGCAGACTCTCAAAATAACACACACATTTCACTTGTTGCCTAACCGTTAATATTTAGGGGCGCATTCAAACACCGCATCGCGGCTCCGTGGAAATATTATGATAGCATCGCCCATGCTTATTGTTGCGAGCGGCTGCAGTTTATAATCTGCATTTGTAAACACGGAGTTCATAAGTCGCAATAATGGAGAACGTAGTATTACATGCATATTATTATACGACTAAACAACTGCATTACCTGGAATGGGCTCAAGCAGCGGCGCGGGGCTGGGCGCGCGCGGAAAATATGCGGTGGCGCGTGAGAGGGCGGGTCGGCGAGAAGCAACGGGGCGTGGCGCGCTCTCTTACGTACAATTAGACCGGGATGCCGTGCATTCGAAAGCGTATCTATAACTCCGCGCTCTGGTTTGAGTGGAGCTGGGAGGGGTGGGGCGCGGGAACGGACGAGATGGGTCACTACCGAGCAGACTGAGGTTCGGGGATGAGGGATGGAAATACACAGTTGTAGGGAAGCTAACGAGCCAAAAGTCGGGCGCTGTATTTCGGTTTTTATGACGTGGTGCATCTTTACGATGGAATATGTTACGGCTTTTCGTGTCTTTCGCGGTCGTGCCGCTAGATATAGCATGTTCGCGCACTGCTCGATACGGTCGCGATTACGCAACATCTAGCGGCAAGACCGAGGAAGACGCGAAAAACCGTGACGTATTCCATCGTGAAGACAGGCCTTGACGTGACACGTTATAAATCCCGAATTATAAGCAGAAGCCTGCCAGGAGTAAGAGGACAAAGGAGAAAAGATGTGGGTTGCCATGTGATGTTGCAAACGGAACGAAAAAGAGCAGATGGAAAGAGACAAAAGACATGAGAGGTGCACGAGAAGCATATCAGAAAGGAAAGCGGAACGACTTACAGTGGAAGATATGATCCATTTAAGACGAAACAACAAATGGTCAATGCAGGCCGGAAATACTCAATGTGCAAGAGACAGAGCCGTGCTCAAGATGGAACTAGGCGAAACGGAACACAATTATATGGTGCGAAGAAGAACGAAAGAGGGAAAAACTAAACAAAATTTCGTATGACGTCCAAACAGAACGAGATGAGGCGATATGAAATTAGTCAGAAAGACATGCGTGGCGCGTCGCGCCAATGCAGAGATGTGATATGATGTGGTTAGGCGAGCACAATTGAATTAAATTTACGCAGGATTTGGAATGGTCCAGTAATAGAACAAGACGAAGTAATGCATACGTGACGACTTCCAGGTGCGACACACAGATACGTTGTGAAGACAGAACTAGACGAAACGGAACAATGTGAGGCGAAGAAGGACGAGGGATGGGGAAGAAAATTGAAAGCGCGCAGGCGAAACCCAAACAAACGAGCCGAGGCAATGAGGAATGAGTCGGTGAGAAATGCAAGACGCGCCGAGCCAGGCCGAATAGCGAACCGGCTAAGATTGCACAGGGGATTGATGTGCCTGCAGTGCCTCTGACCAGAGGTCCCAGGATTGGAGTCCCGGCGGCGGTTACAGGATTTTCGACACTGGCCGATAGATCGAATTCAACCGTTGTCTAGAGGACAATACGGTTCGTGATTTCTCGGATCAACAGAAGAATGCCGGAGTACCCTAACAAAAAGGCAATGGACCGCCTGCGATCTTTGCCTCCTCTTCCTTGTCCTATCCTCACCCATTAATTACACACACTCACAAGCACTACACTAACACACATGACGGGAAACCGGCCGAAAGCTTTGAACTTGTCCCGGTTGAGGCGGTGCCGCTTTGTTGGTAGTACGTGCTTGGGGAAAACACAGCGAGCCAACATGTAGTTTGGCGCCGGGTCTCGCCATCCAGGGATGATCACCGCCATCTCCCACGATAAAACATGCACTACACTTACGGGTCTAATGAATTTAGCAGTTGACACGCTCGGAATCACTAATCAATCAGAACCAAGTAATGATGTGATAGGGCAAACAAAACAGTCTTGAAACCACTCGGGAGGTGTGATTTGGAATGTGTAGTTGCAATATCAGAATAAGAGAAAGTGGTGCATTTAAGACGAATTGGTGCGGATACAAGAGCACACATTTTCTCGCTTTATGTGTATATATTGCAACTTTCGAAAGTTCTGATTTCGAAACGGAAATTAAATCTGCGCCATTTTTTAGCGTACTTTGCTCTATCCGCGAAAGCCGTTTTTGAGAAAATCAAGTTTTGTCATTACTTCACGCAAAAATTCTCGAAATCTTAAATAATTGTACACGTCTTCATTTAAAGATGGTAATTTTGAAGAAAAATAACTGTCTTCAATATTGTACTTAAACGAAGAAACCGAAGAAAAATTGTATGCGAATATTTGGAGAATTCAACAAAAATCGGATCTGCGGCGTTTTTATAAGCGCACTCTATTCTATCCACATAAAAAATTAATCTAAAAATTTTGAGCCATTTTTGAAAAAAAATCAAATATCTTTGAGACTTCTTGTAATGTACCACAAATATCAAAATTCCCGTTTCAAATTCAAGAAATCAGTCTGATCGATCGGGGAGCCGGTGGATTTGGTGAAAAACGTTTTGACATAAGGCAGTTTCAAGGACACCCAAAATGTGAATTCTGACTACACAATTTTCTAAACACTACACTAAATAACACTCACTTAAAGTCGTGGTAATTAGGTATTTTAGGATCTCCTGAGTTCCCTAGACTTTCCCACGGGACCAAGACGTTCCTTTTCTGCATTTACTGTCAGCAATGCTAAATTGCTTTATCGTAATTCACAAATTATGTGTAGAGCTTAATAGAGCTTCTGAGAGCAATTTACGAGATAGTCAGTAGATCGCCTCGAGAAGTGATTCCCAACGACTTGAGGGCAATGACTTGGCATAGCCTCAGATGTTCCAACCACCACTGGCAGGATTTTGGGGTGGGGCACTCCATGAAGTTGAGCTGCCAGAGGAATGACTGGTTGGTATTTTACCACCCTTTCCTCCCCTGCTGAGAAGGCTAGTCACATTCTCGTGGCGGACAGTCACATCGACCACGTGGACCCCTTCCCGCAGATTTATTTATATTTTAGAGAAAGTAATTTACTTCGTATAGGAAAAAGAATTATCCATTTTTTCGATTTCAGGGGTCTACAGACCGAATTTTTCTGCTAAAAAATCTCCGTTTCTCGCGTTTACATGACTCTCTATACTACATATGTAGTATGCGAGAAAATAAATGACGTGTCCAAGTTAGAAGTAGACGAATCAGGACGGAACGACATTAATCAAAGGGGAGGGGTAAAGAGCAGCACATGAAATTGCGCAGGACGAAACCCAAACAGACCGAGACGAGGCGATGCGGAATGAGTGGGTGCGATAAGCGAGGCGCGCCGAGTAGCGATGTGCTGCGGCGGGGGGGGGGGAGGGGGAGCGAGCGTTACACACCTGGGTGGAGGGCGTGGGAGCGGACGCTGCGTGCGCGGCGCTGCCGCCCGGGCGGTGCGTGGGGGTGCGCACGGGCGCGTACCATGCTGCGTGCCGCGCCGTGCCGCGGAGGGCTGGCGGGCAGACGAGCGAGCGAGCGGGTGGACGAACGAGAGGGCGGGTGGGCGGACGAGAGGGCGGGTGGGCAAACGAGAGGGCGGGTGGGCGGACGAGAGGGCGGGTGGGCGGACGAGAGGGCTGGGGGGGACGGGAGGGCGGGTGGACGAACGAGAAAGCGGGCGGGCGGGCGAACGAGAGGGCGGGCGGGCGAACGAGAGGGCGGGCGGACGAACGAGAGGGCGGGTGGGGGAACGAGATGGAGGGTGGGCGAACGAGAGGGAGGGTGGGCGAACGAGAGGGCGGGCGGGCGAACGAGAGGGAGGGTGGGCGAACGAGAGGGAGGGTGGGCGAACGAGAGGGAGGGTGGGCGAACGAGAGGGCGGGTGGGGGAACGAGATGGAGGGTGGGCGAACGAGAGGGAGGGTGGGCGAACGAGAGGGCGGGCGGGCGAACGAGAGGGCGGGTGGGGGAACGAGATGGAGGGTGGGCGAACGAGAGGGCGGGCGGGCGAACGAGAGGGCGGGCGGGCGAACGAGAGGGCGGGTGGGGGAACGAGATGGAGGGTGGGCGAACGAGAGGGAGGGTGGGCGAACGAGAGGGAGGGTGGGCGAACGAGAGGGAGGGTGGGCGAACGAGAGGGAGGGTGGGCGAACGAGAGGGAGGGTGGGCGAACGAGTGGGAAGGTGGGCGAACGAGAGGGAGGGTGGGCGAACGAGAGGGAGGGTGGGCGAACGAGAGGGAGGGTGGGCGAACGAGAGGGCGGGCGGGCGAACGAGAGGGCGGGTGGGCGAACGAGAGGGAGGGTGGGCGAACGAGAGGGAGGGTGGGCGAACGAGAGGGAGGGTGGGCGAACGAGAGGGAGGGTGGGCGAACGAGAGGGAGGGTGGGCGAACGAGAGGGAGGGTGGGCGAACGAGAGGGAGGGTGGGCGAACGAGAGGGAGGGTGGGCGAACGAGAGGGAGGGTGGGCGAACGAGAGGGAGGGTGGGCGAACGAGAGGGAGGGTGGGCGAACGAGAGGGAGGGTGGGCGAACGAGTGGGAAGGTGGGCGAACGAGAGGGAGGGTGGGCGAACGAGAGGGAGGGTGGGCGAACGAGTGGGAAGGTGGGCGAACGAGAGGGCGGGTGGGCGAACGAGAGGGAGGGTGGGGGAACGAGAGGGAGGGTGGGAGGAAGAAAGAGGGCGGGTGGGCGGAAGAAAGTGGGTGGGGAGGGGGCGGGCGAACTAACAAGAGGCCGGGCGGACAGGCGAGCGAGCGGGCGAACGAGAGGGCGCGAGACGATGCCTAGGCGCCGCAGCTGACAAGCAGTGGAAGCAAGTGAAGCTGCCGGAGCAAGCCATTCCGCGCACACACCGCCCTCTTCTGCGCAAACGGTCCCTCAAGCGCGTTGACATCAGATACAAACTAATATTATTCCATATTTTGTGTATTTACAATTTTTTGTTCTTATGATAATGCTGGATATTTATGGAGGTGTATTTATGGAGTTTTTTGAATTCTCCGAAGAAAAACATTTTATTTGACAAAAAAACCCACTCCTCTATCCTAATAAATAACATTCTAAATTTTACAAACAGTGCATCAAAATAATTATGTTGTACAGCAAAATAATTATGTTTTGATGAGTTTGGGGATGAGAAAAACAATACTGCGTGAAAGATTTTATAACAACAATTAATATTTGTTAAGATATCTGTTTATTCTGTTAGCAAGCAATATTTATTTAAAATCGAATATTAATAACGTATCGATTCAACGAGGAAAACATATTTTGCTTGTATGTTTTCATCCATTATCTTATTAAGGATGACACATCTATAGTAAAAATTTGGTTGGCTTGTAAGGCCTTCATTGTTCGTCCTTAAATACATTGCTTGCCAACAGAATACGCAAATAGCTCGGGGAAATGGAATCAAACGCGTAGACGCGTGGCATACCGAATTGTTTTCACATCCGAGGTTTCCTCGCTGCGTTCTGGCCGTTTCCATTTTCCTCGGTACCTAAAGGTAATGCCTGCGCAATATCAGTCACCCAGCTTCTAAACAAACAGTTTTTATGTTGGGCGCTATTCTCCAAATCGCACATCATCGTTTGTTTAAAGTTTGTGTTGGCGTGAAGGGGGTCGGAGTCCTTTGAATCTTTGGATTCTCGTAGTCCCCGCGCTCCCTCATAAACGTTCATTTTTAATGTTCGGATTGCAGAATACAGCTTTAAATGATTTTCATCATAAGATAGTGACAGTCTTTGGCATGTAAATATTGCCATGCCTTCAAGTAGTGCCATTCCTACAAAGATTGAAGGCCTGCAGTAATTCTAGACAGTGGAATAAAGCATTGTATTTTACAGGAGAAAAAATCTTCAGCAAAACTTGTTACAGTATCACAAATGAGATAGCGTGCCTGTTTCAGGTCAACAAGACACTGCTAAACTAGTGGAAGCTTTTACCTTTGAGTTTCTCCAACAATTCACAAAGTAGCAGAAAGTAAGAAAAGCAGTTCAGAAATAGTTGAAAGTAATGAATAAAAATATTGATTGATTGGATTTTCCGTGCACGTCAACTACTATGGTCATTAGTCCTGTTAGCGAAGTGAAAACTTTATCCTTGTGAGGTGTCAATGTTCCTCCCCAGCTGGAATTGTAAAGTCCGCGCTGACCTACAAATCTGCTTACGGGGATTTCCCCCAAACAGGTATTTCTCTGGAGCGGGGCACCACCACAGCCGGGACAAGATCTAAGCTCCCGAATGGTCTCCTGGAATGTGTAGGTGATGCAGTGCATGTAAGTGTGTGTAAGTAAGGGGTCAGGAAAGGGCAAGGAAGAGAAAGGAAAGATCGCGCGCGGAACGTGACCCGTTTGTTAGGGTACTGCACCGGCATTCGCCTGAGCATGGGAAAATACAGATCGGAACAACCGACCGCTAGAATTCTCTATACAGCGGCTGAACTCGACCTAGCTGTCTAACTAGTGTCGAAAATCCTGCCATTGTAGGGACGCGAACCCTAGGACCTCCCGGTTAGAGGCACTGCAGTGCTGTTAGCTAATGAGCACTTTATCTGACTGAAGTCCGAAGAATGCTCCGATGGTGACCCTTCTTTGCACTGTATCCACTCATTTTGTATAATGTGAATATTAACAGTATAATTCGCAAAGTATTCTGATTGCCACTTGATCCGTAAAATATACATAATCACAGCAGGGCATAAATGATACAATGCCGACGGAAATGGAAACAACGAATTCTTATGCGACAGAGGGTTTTGAAAGTGAAGTGTATCGTGTATCACTTTCTTTTGGCATGTCTAACCTACATGTATGGATTAGATATTGTGAACATTTGTTGTGCATTCCATATCGTTTGGATGAGCAGAAATGGACCATATGCATGAAATTCAAAGACGAAATGGGGTTATATGTAAATATGCCTAATGAATTAAAACAGTAGAATATTCCTGTGAGCAAGTGTGTATTCTCATTGTACAGTTCAAAATCGGTTAAAAATGATTACTGTAATTGAATGATATAACATAATTGTTATTTTATGATGTTCTTTTAAATTATATTGTTTTGCATTGTTTATCGTACTTCGTTTATTAGTCTGATTTTTGTTGTAATTTTGAAAAATGTTCCAAGCATTGATAGAAAAGCGACGAAAATTAAATAAAATAAGTTGTTTAAAATACATTGTAATTTCCTAATACAATCAAATTTTCTTCGAAACGGACAATATTCTGAAGAAGACCAACTGGGCTGGTATAAAAGCTAAACACGATTCAGAGAAAATTTCATCAGAATATTATTAAGAATAAATTCAATTTTCGAACTGCTTTACTATTAGCAGTCAGCTAATATCATCTGATACATAATTTTATATAACCTAATTATGAAAATCTTATTAACCCAAACACGCGATATTCCTCGCGAAGTCTTCTACCTATTGCACGAGTGGAGGTGAATTGCGAAATCTGACACTTCGAATTGTTTATTTGTAGGTATGTATTTGGCATTTTGGGTCGATTGTACGTCTTAGAACGACTGTCTAACTTGGGTCGATTGTATGACTTGCTAACGGTGTCCCCTATACCCGGGGGTAGTTTAATTTCCACGCTTATGGTGGAATATAGAGACATGTGGTAAACACGAGGTATTCCCTTCGTCATAACTAGCAAACCCCGCCTGCCTGAGCTATTCTTCGTTACATAGCTACAGAAACGGAGACGATTTCAAAAGAAAGCTACAACATTAATTTTGCATTAAAACTTTTAAAAAGTTTGCATGCGACATTATGAGGAAGAAAATCTACGGTTATTGTCCAAAAGCGAAGCAGTAGATATCCCAACATTTGCTCAATGGAGCAATAGAAATTTGATGAAAAACCGTACGCAAATTACAAGGGAAAGCAGAAGTGCCCACATTGTTATGCTAATCTTAACCTTTAAAGAATAATGTGCGAATGTGTACTTATTTATATTTCTCTTTTTATTTTATTTTGTGAGTCTTCGAAATTCTTTTCTTTCTTAAGAGCATAATGACAATTGTGGGATAGTACTTTAACCCCTACGATGAATATCTTGACTCCTCAAATAAAATTACTGTATCTTATCGACTACCGTATTTCGTACATCCAGGATCTGATGTCAATAAAATGACAAGTGTTGCAACCTCTCACTACTGAGAGGAATATCATTTCTGCTACTTGAATTTTGTTCTATCTTTTTGATGCTTGAGATTTGCTGTTATGCAAGTCTCATGTGCTTACAGGAGATATCATTTAAGATAAGTATAATGGATTATTGTTTTTAAGAAGATGTTTTTTTACATTATAGAGGGGTTTTGCGTGAACACCTTAGTGCATTGTACTTTCGAGCGTTTGTGCAGGCTGAATTCTTAACTATGCGTGCACAGAGACACAAAAATGTAAACGCTAAAATACTTCATGCTATGCAAAAGGTCTCTAACGCTTTTGTCGTAGCTCCGCAAGACCAGACAAGAACCGAGTAGTTCGTTAGAACGAGAAACGCTCAAATAATTTGAACAACTTGAAACGCACTTTTACAAAAACAGCTGGCTATTGCGAGTTTACATTTTGGTGCATCAATATAGCATTCTTCCAGTTGACTTATGCTTAGTACTTACGTCTTGTTTGTGAGTATATTTGCGTGCCATTCTCACTGAATTCCGTTGAGTGCTTCATGACCTCGCACCAAATCCGCAACTCGGTAATTACTATTTAAAGAGGAGCGCATTTTTTCTACCTGTTCGTCCCGTAATGCAGGGAGCGTCTATGTTTCATGCAATGCGTTATCGTTTATTTAGAGGCGCGTAAACGCTGTAAAGCGCTTATTAAAATAGTCATTTCACTTCATTGGGCGCGGCGCTGCAACACGGATGACCTCGACTCCCTTCGCTGACAAACGGTCGCTTCGAGCTAGGCATGCTGCGCGATGGACGATTACTAGTAACGAAGCCGGCTTTGAGATGGCAGTACCATCTTGGAGATAATATTTGATTGATTATTTCCGCGTGCGCCAACTGATAAGGTCATTAGTTTCGTAAGTGTAGTGCATATTTTATTGCTGGAGGTCGCTGGGAGGTTACCACACAGGATGGCGAGATCTGGCGCCGACCTGCCCATCGGCTTGCGGGGGTTTCCCCAATCAGGTTTCTACCAGGGAGGCACCGCCCCAGTCGGAGTAAGCTCTACGCTCCCGACTGGTCTGGCGCCATCTATGGTAATGTAGTGCATGTGACTATGGGTCTCATGCTCTTCACTAGCACTAGTAAACGTTGAGGATAGGACAAGGAAGAGAAAGGAAAGATCGCAGGCGGTCCGCGGCCCGTTTTTTAGGATATTGCTCTGCATTCACCTGGTGTTGATTGTAGAAACCAGGTAAAACTACCGATCAGAGCTGCCGGCCGCTAGAATTGTCCTCCGGACAGTGACTGCTGCCACCGTCGGGATTCGAACCCAAAGACCTCCAGGCCAGAGGCGCTACAGTGACATCATTTAATGCCCTAAGCTATCCTAAATGCTAACGAGATATTTGAGAAGATAGGAGGAAAATCAGATCATTATTTAAAAAGTAATTATTATTGCATTCAGATATTCACCTCTTCTTAGAGAAAATATTCACCGCTGAAAAAAATAAACTAAGGTAGAGACCGTTCTGAAAATGTAAAGAAACGTTTTCCCGACTAGATTCCCTAACCCCAAATTAATTTACAAGATTTTTGTAAAATATATTTAATAGATAGGTCGCACAATAACTTCTACAAAAATATGGTAAATGCAGGTTGTCCAATTTCAGGAAGAAAATATCCACCATCTACTCAATTAGATAAACAAATTTTTCTAATGTCATTTTGCTAAAAAAAAGCTTAGTTTTTGCCCTAAGGTTTCTTAACAAATGTTCTTCTTCTGTAGCGTCCAAACTGTTGTTTCATACTTAGTAGAAACTCTGATGATTGTTATAGGTTTTGCTGTAACAAAATCTATTTTTTCGTAAACAAACGAAAAAGAACGCAAATTTCTTAATTGTAATTAGGGTGCAAAGTAAAACAGACTTTTATCTCGCGCGGACCTTATAACGCACTTAATAGGATCTTAGCCTGTCAGTCGACCGAGTATTGATTGATGCAAAGTATTAGTTAGCTGGGAATGCCACAGATTGTTGTCATGTTCTAAGGAGTTCGGACTGTAGGTACATCATGGTTTCTAGTTCATAGTAGTTCAGAATTGAAAAATACTTAGAAAAAAATTGTAAAATAATTCATTGATGCTATTGTTTGTGAGAAACTTGCGAATAGGATGCCAAAAATTTTCAAAAAAGTTATTCCGGCAAAGATGGCTTTTTTATGAAAAGAAGTTTAGCAAATTTATTTTTTTAAATTAAAATGTACTTTTCAAGTTAAAATTTATTGTTAATGTACATATTTTTTACGTAAGATATGTGAATAATCGTCAATGACCACAGTGTATACGTATATTATTAATCTCTATCTATTTTCGTCACAAATGCGAAATTATTAGTAGCGACCAAAAACGTTTGACCTGTAGTGTGTGTGTGTGTGTATATATATATATATATATATATATATATATATATATATATATGTGTGTATATATGTGTGTTTATATAAATATATGTATATAAACATATATATGTATATATGTTGAACTTTTGTTCCTGCTATAACTATTTATTAAAATTTTGTATGAAGATGACAATCAATATGAGAAGAAACAGACGTACCTGTATGTCAGTTCTATCCACGCCAACAACCGCCATTCCATTCACTGCTAAAACTATTTCGCATAGAGGAATGGAAGCAAATGACAATCTCGCCGGCGCGGCAGTAACAATCGAGTTTCAGCGCGCGGAATAGAAACGAGACGGCGGCGGCGGCACAGAGCAGGAAACGCGCCGCTAGACGCCGCCGGCAGCCGCAGCGCGCACGCCGAGCGCACGCAGGGGGCGGGGTGGGTGGCGGGCCCGGGCGTAGGCTCGTCACCGGCGCGGTGGCCTAACAGCGCTGTTAAATAACAGCGACGTGTGCGTGGATTAAGCACCGCGGCAGTGGCTGTGTAAACCCTTTTACGGGGCGTTCCCACCCTCGCGTTCTCCGCCCCTCCCTCCCCGCCCCCGCCAAGCCCCCGCCCACGCCCCGCCTGATGCGCAGCCCAGGTTACGCCGCGCGTTTATCTTTGTTAGTTTAGTTGGCAAATATATAGAACCATGAATTCTAAAGTATGAGGATGTTTGCCCCGCGATATGGGCTTTGTCGCGAGGAGTTATGCGTTTATAACGCGACCCTTCGTCACCGCGTCATACTCGCTGTGCAATGGATGCATTTTTTTTGGTGCGTTCTCGCTCTGCTGTTCCTAATCTGTTTCGTCCTTGTTATTCCGCCTCTTAATGCTATCAGACTCCGCCTGGGGAGAAGTAAAGAGGATTTGCATCAGGAACGGAAAGGAAAATATGACATATTGCGAATGGGATATTGCTTGTATAGGACAAATTAGAATCTTAAGGTTCGTTGGGAAACGGGTTGGAAACGTGGACATCAGTTCCATAGAGACTATTTTGGTCTGAACCAAACTGAGATGACTTAGATTTCGCATCATTTTTTCTCAATAATTTTTGTTCACATGATTGAAATGCTAAGTTAATTATTTAGAATATAAATATTCAGAATTGCTATTTATTGAAGGGATTACCAAACACGAAAATCTACTGCTTACAATTTCCCCACAAATTTTAACATTTTAAATATAAAATATACTGAGTGAATTATTATTATTTTCTTATTATTATTGTTATTAGCATCCAGCGCAATAACACTACAATCTATAATACTTTTAGAAACGTCAAAATATTCATTGAGTGAAAAGTATTCTCGTACTTGTAACGATGTAATATTACTGTATTTAGAATAAGTGAGTAATATATTAAACTATATAGAGTAATATTCAGACAAAAATAAATAATTCTTTGACCGCTGTGCACAATTTTACCGTCCACATCCTTATATTTCTGTTCTAAATTTGTATAATTTTACGGAATTACGGATATTAAACTGAAGAAAATTTTACCTCTGCGCGTGTGGGTTAACAAACGTGATTAAACACTTCAAAAATGATTCACCTCTAACACAAAATACAATGTGGAGACAAGACTCTTTGACCAAAATTAGCCTCTTTATATCTTCAAATTTTAAAGATTTTGTGCAAATAAAAGAATGAGACGAAAAAGTTATTCCTCGCATTGGAGGAAATTTCATGGAGTCCAGAAAGATAGCTTATTTAATCGTTTAAATAACTCTAGTATGTTTTTATAAATTTTGAATTCTTTGCGGAAAAAAAATTCTAACTTTTGTGTGCTTGTGTTCACAAAGGTCAATTTTAAATTGTTTTTTCTTTTCTTTCTACTTTCTACTGTACCTATGTATATGGTGCGATTGATATATGTAGTAATAAGAGAAAGTTATGTAATGCTGCGGAAAATGGAAGAAGAGATTTTAACGAAAGTATACTTTTTGGGGTCCCATGACATTAGTATTTTTTACGTAAACGCCTGTTGATCTTACTGTCAGTCTGTCCTTAGTGATCCACGCTCACCACAAAACCACTCCCGGATTTTTTCCAAAATGAATAAACCACAATCGATCTGGGAAGACTCGAAATCCTCCAGTTTGGAAATAATTCTTTGAATTTTGGAGATGCTTCATCAGAAACCCCCGGAGACATTTTAATTTTTTTCAATAATAGCTCTAACTTTGTCTTTAAATTCATTCTATGATAGTGTAAAACTAGTGATTTGCAGCAGCAAAAATGTTTTCCAAACAGCAGCACGCACAGTGCTCATAAACAACTAAATAAATACTCTCGTACAATACTGCAACAAATGAGATATTTTAACGAAAACAGTCTTAATGAATTCTGCAAATCCGTAGTATAATGTATTCGAATACATACAAAGAATGCCAAAGAAGTTGCTGTTCCGTACCCAACACCGAGGAAATAGCAAATATAAAACTTTTCTGCTACCAAGAGGGGTACCTGCGTTACCCCAACACATATTTTATTATTTTTTATCATCTTATACTTTTTACATTTCTGAGATATCGTGTAGTTGTTCTTTACTTATCTACCTAAAATATCTTGTAGGAAAAAACTGTTTCTTTTTGCCTTTAGTCATTTCATGGCTTGAAATGACTAATCTGAGGCACCTGAGGTTACTGCCTTACCCCCGTTGGTATTGGACGTTCGAGATTTAAAAACGGTTTGAGGTTATGTTATGAGCGGAAGATGAGAAGTAGTGACGTGGACACGTCTAGGAAATGTTATTATAGTACAGTAAGTGAACATGTTGAAGGATTACAGTCTTGAAAGATGTGAAAAGTTATTAAATATTCACAATCCAGACGATTAGTGTGAAGATCGTGAAGTGTACAGATTGTTTTATGAGAGTGATGAAGATAGTGTGGATGTTATAGATAAAGTTGAAGACGAAGAAAACATGAACGATAACACATACATCAGTTCATCGAAAGATATCACATTCAACAGGTGTGATTTGGCATTTGAAAGCTCTTCGTCGTGGACGAAGACCTACATGTAAAATATGTTGTTCAAATCGCTAAATATTTATTAATATATTAATAATGTTTAATAATGTTTAACTAAAACAATATTGCGACATTTACATAAAAATATTAAAACTATTGAATTTTTCCTCGGAGAACTTAGTATCCCCTAGGTATTCGACAGGTGCAAAATGCAAAAATATATGTAAATGTGCAAAATACCTCATTGGTCGAGGGGTTAATGGCGGGCGGCATCTTGTTGTCGCATGTGCCGTAAGCAGTGACTCACTTATCTTGAGAATTCAGTCAACACGCGCAGATGAGAATAGGCCCAATAACGCAATACAATATTTGCATTTATCTATCAAAATCGACACTGTTTTACTGTTTTTGAATTTCCCAAGTTACTGGGTATCTAACGAAACGATCGAGTATTTTTGGAATGTAAAGAACTGTTGTTCTGAATATTTACTATCCTATGTTAATGTAGTATTCTTGAAGACAGTTTTTAATAAAATATTTTTCCCAGAGTTATAAGAGAGTATTTTATTTGTGATTCTTGAGAAGTGTGCATGACGTTTGAGTACTTTTGTTCTGCAGCTTTGTCACTGCTGTAGGGCCCTAGTCCTTTTTTCATTGTTAAATCTAAATTTTCGAAATTCGCGAAAGTTAAACATTTTCTTGTCCCCTCCGTACAACTACATTATATAGGAGGGATATTTTTTCTAATAAAATTTGTTCTTCGCATTTAGTTCTTTATTGACATGTACATTTTTTTAAATTTAGTATTTTCAAGAGACTCCAATTTTTTCTGTAAAACTCTTGTTTCTACAGACCTAAATATGCTAAATATCTTGACATCAACGCTCTTTAGATATTACCATTTGATTTCCGGAAATAAAATGATTTTTTTTCAATCTCTCTTACGTTAATGTTTGCAATGCGGACTTTTCTGTGTAATTTATTGCGTTTGTGAACACAAATGCTTCAAATGATTTCTTATTAAGTTTCTCGAAAACTCAAATGTTTTCTGAGAAATTGGACCAAAACTACTCATTTTAAAAAATACTAAAAGTAGTTTACTTTCGCAAATTTTACAAAGAAATCCACGCATTGTAAAGTCATATTAAAATTATAACTTTTAGAGGACACAAAAGTTTAAAAAATAGGAAAAATTTACTTTTTGGGAAAAACTCGATTTCCTCATAAATATTACAGGAAAGTAAACTAAACCACATTTCTAGTGTTTAAATATGGTAAATAGTATGGTCCACTAGATTTCATGTGAGGTTAATTTGATAATTTCTTCACTACTGAGTGCAAAGTTGATAGATTTGAATGCACAATTAACTCTGATTGCTTTTGGTAAAGAAATGAATGCTATCAAATGATATTTAAGATATCACAATTGAGTGATGGTTATCTTCCTAAATTATGCAGAGCAACTACCGCGACACGATTATCAGTCACTCAATTGCATCATAAAGCGAAGACGTTCATTCAAAAGTACTTTGGATTTGCTCACAAAATAAATCAAATTTGTGGCATAATTATGACTTTCGATTATTACGTATTACAGCACGACATTTTAGAATATTGATGCATGCTATATGTAACTTTGAGTGTATTATAGAAATTACCTTAAACACTACGAACAATATGTATTTCAGAACCGTCAATTCACTATTAATATATTATTTTTTTCACTGTCCAAGTTCATTGTCCATTTTCATTGTTTAAGTAGCAGCGTGCGTTGGCGTCGCCTCCCATCCGAAGTCAGTCATGGCTGAAGCCGAGGGCCCGCTCGCTTTGGAGTCGTCGCCCATTCGTTGTTCCTCGCGACCGACGCGATGATGTAAATTAGCCTCCGAGGTGTCTGCCTTCCGACGTCACATCATGAATAGGACTGTGACGCACATCAGCGTAGTCGGCATCAATTCTCCAGTCATCTAAAACGAACCGATACCTTTGTGAGCGTCGTAGGTTTTTGTCTCTCACACTCTGTTCGACAAGGTTACCTTCTTGGTTCCCGTCCTGGGATGCTGCCTTCGCTCCTCCAATGTCCGTCGTGGTAGACGACGTGGTGTGAGTGGTCGTCGTCATCACCCATCCGCCGTCCGCGGCAGGCGATGACGTGGTGTGCGTCGCCGTTGTCGGATACCCACTCCCCGTGGACGGTGCTTTGGTGTGCGTCGTTGTCGCAGTATCCAAACTGCCGTTCGTCGAAAAAGGAGCCTGCATGCGTAAAGACGTGGTAGTTTCCCAATCGTCTCCTATTATAGACAGCGCCTTGGTGTACGTCATGGTAGAAGATTCCCATCCACCACCCACGGTGCTCAGCGCCTTGGTGTGCGAAGTTGTAGTAGTTATCCAATTTGCTCCCGCCGTCAGCGTTGTTGTAATAGACTCCCAAATTCCCCCGCCGGCGGACGGCGACTTGGTTTGTGTCGTCGTGGTGGTTTGCAACCCACCCTCGGTTGTGGACGGCCCGTTAATAACCGTCGACGTGGTAGTTCGCCACTCACCGTCGGCAGTTGGCGGCATCTTGATGTGAGTCGTCGTAGTAGACTCCCAACCTCCTCCCGTCGAAGATGTTGCCTTGGTTTTGGTTACCGTAATAGATTCCCATCCGCCATTCATTCCAGACGGTCTCTTGGTTTGCGTCGTGGTTGTAGTTTCCCATCGATTAACAGTCGTTGGCGGGGACGGTGTCAGCGTCGTCACACTTCCGTCGTCCGTAATGGGAGTTGATGTTTCCCATCCTTCAGTCGTTGAGGGCGTTGTGCTCCATGAAGGCGTGGTCGTTCCCCACCAGTCATCGGTGGATGGCGTGGTGGATGGCTCTTCGTCTGGCGTAGTGGTCGTTCCCCACCAGTCATCGGTGGATGTCTCTTCGTCTGGCGTAGTGGTCGTTCCCCACCAGTCATCGGTGGATGTCTCTTCGTCTGGCGTAGTGGTCGTTCCCCACCAGTCATCGGTGGATGGCGTGGTGGATGGCTCTTCGTCTGGCGTAGTGGTCGTTCCCCACCAGTCATCGGTGGATGTCTCTTCGTCTGGCGTAGTGGTCGTTCCCCACCAGTCATCGGTGGATGGCGTGGTGGATGGCTTTTCGTCTGGCGTAATGGTCGTTCCCCACCAGTCATCGGTGGATGTCTCTTCGTCTGGCGTAGTGGTCGTTCCCCACCAGTCATCGGTGGATGGCGTGGTGGATGGCTCTTCGTCTGGCGTAGTGGTCGTTCCCCACCAGTCATCGGTGGATGTCTCTTCGTCTGGCGTAGTGGTCGTTCCCCACCAGTCATCGGTGGATGGCGTGGTGGATGGCTCTTCGTCTGGCGTAGTGGTCGTTCCCCACCAGTCATCGGTGGATGTCTCTTCGTCTGGCGTAGTGGTCGTTCCCCACCAGTCATCGGTGGATGGCGTGGTGGATGGCTCTTCGTCTGGCGTAGTGGTCGTTCCCCACCAGTCATCGGTGGATGTCTCTTCGTTTGGCGTAGTGGTCGTTCCCCACCAGTCATCGGTGGATGGCGTGGTGGATGGCTTTTCGTCTGGCGTAGTGGTCGTTCCCCACCAGTCATCGGTGGATGTCTCTTCGTCTGGCGTAGTGGTCGTTCCCCACCAGTCATCGGTGGATGGCGTGGTGGATGGCTCTTCGTCTGGCGTAGTGGTCGTTCCCCACCAGTCATCGGTGGATGTCTCTTCGTCTGGCGTAGTGGTCGTTCCCCACCAGTCATCGGTGGATGGCGTGGTGGATGGCTCTTCGTCTGGCGTAGTGGTCGTTCCCCACCAGTCATCGGTGGATGTCTCTTCGTCTGGCGTAGTGGTCGTTCCCCACCAGTCATCGGTGGATGGCGTGGTGGATGGCTTTTCGTCTGGCGTAATGGTCGTTCCCCACCAGTCATCGGTGGATGTCTCTTCGTCTGGCGTAGTGGTCGTTCCCCACCAGTCATCGGTGGATGGCGTGGTGGATGGCTCTTCGTCTGGCGAAGTGGTCGTTCCCCACCAGTCATCGGTGGATGTCTCTTCGTCTGGCGTAGTGGTCGTTCCCCACCAGTCATCGGTGGATGTCTCTTCGTCTGGCGTAGTGGTCGTTCCCCACCAGTCATCGGTGGATGGCGTGGTGGATGGCTCTTCGTCTGGCGTAGTGGTCGTTCCCCACCAGTCATCGGTGGATGTCTCTTCGTTTGGCGTAGTGGTCGTTCCCCACCAGTCATCGGTGGATGTCTCTTCGTCTGGCGTAGTGGTCGTTCCCCACCAGTCATCGGTGGATGGCGTGGTGGATGGCTCTTCGTCTGGCGTAGTGGTCGTTCCCCACCAGTCATCGGTGGATGTCTCTTCGTCTGGCGTAGTGGTCGTTCCCCACCAGTCATCGGTGGATGTCTCTTCGTCTGGCGTAGTGGTCGTTCCCCACCAGTCATCGGTGGATGGCGTGGTGGATGGCTCTTCGTCTGGCGTAGTGGTCGTTCCCCACCAGTCATCGGTGGATGTCTCTTCGTCTGGCGTAGTGGTCGTTCCCCACCAGTCATCGGTGGATGTCTCTTCGTTTGGCGTAGTGGTCGTTCCCCACCAGTCATCGGTGGATGGCGTGGTGGATGGCCCTTCGTCTGGCGTAGTGGTCGTTCCCCACCAGTCATCGGTGGATGGCGTGGTCGATTCCCACTCTTCGTTTGGCGTGGTCGTCGTTCCCCACAAGTCGTCGGTGGATGGAGTAGTCGTGTCCCACCCGTCGTCTGTGGCAGGCGTTGTCGTTCCCCACTCGTCGTCCGTTGTGGTAGTTCTTATTTCCCATCCGTCGTCCGTCGAGGGCGTTGTGCTCCACCACTCGTCGGTTGATGGCGTTGACTTGACCCACAGGTCGCTCGAAAATGATGTGATCCTCGCGTTGTCCTGCGTTTGCGTCGACGTGTCCCAGCCATTGTCCGTGTTTTCAAATGACTTATATTCGGGTTCCGATTTGCTTTCTTTAAATTTGATGTTATTAATTCCGCTTTGGGATTCGAATATTTGTCCAGTTGGATATGCACTTGCGTTTTCTATGCATTTGTGGAAGAGTACGTAAAGCAAAATGATTCTTTGTAGGCTACCCATCACTGCTGTCACCGTTCTCTACTGGGAGAATCGTTATTGAGAACTCTTTAACGAAAATTGGTTTTATCTGAATATGAGTATCTCTCTCGTGGTTCACTATCTCGTTTATCTTTTATCGCCGTAATTTATGTAAACGTTTCAAGCTTCTTTTCTGCTTAACGAATAGAATTTTTTGTGCTTAACGAATGTCGAAGGGAAAAGTGATTTGTCATTGTAATGTTTCACTGAATGTATATCTGAATGACATATTACCGAAGAATGGAAACATTAATAAAACATTTATATTTTTTGTATTTACGTTGAAACTTTTTTTATTTTATACATTACAACTATGTAGCGTCGCGGCTAGCTCTTGGTCACATGCTCGCTTTCCACTAAGCATCCCCAAGTTCGATTCCCGGTCGAGGCAAGACTATAGTGTACGTTTTCCTTTCAATGTCCCAGTAAATGTTTCTGTGTGACGATGAGAAAATTCACTTCTCAGGTTGAGAATACGGAGTGGTGATCTCTACGTGCTAACCACATGTACCCTCTTAACCCACGGCCGCGAGGCAGGGATGTTGCCGGTAGGCCTGAGCCCGTTTACAGGCTGTCGCGCTAAGTACATACATTGCAACTAAATAATTCATTGGTGTAAATTTACATTATATGATGCGTTCAGAAGCCAATCTAATTCCAATTTTTTTAACTCTGAATAATAACACGGTTGTGTTCCACAAGTATTTGTCAATGGCCAAGACGACGAACTTCACATTTAAATGGGTTACTGCTAGAATGCGGTAAGCGCTCTGAAAAATGAATATTTTATCAGTTGTTTCGATCGCCAATGTGATGAACTCCCTCGCTCCATGACAGCCGTTTAACCAAACTGTTTTGAACTGATCTGAACGGTTTCGTGTTTTTCAACTTAACAGTGTTTGTGTATCTGGTATCTCTTATGTTTACTTTCTTATTTCAATCAAGAAATAGCAATAATACCAAACGTAAATCATGTACTCTGACTCATGTGGCGGGCGGTCAAAATTGCAACTTTGTAGTTGTTCTTATGAAATATCTGCAAAATAAGAGTGGTAACACTGAAACTATTGACTTAAATTTCCTCGTACTAGGACACGGTTACCTTCCAAATTATTAAGATTTTTCTTTATTAAAAAACGAGCAAAAACTAGTAGCCACATCTTTTCTTAAGGGATTGGTTTGTTTTCATTCCTAGCTGTAGGGAAAACAAAACAAGTATTTCCTCACAGAAATGAACCATAAAGACTTCCATTCGACAGAAATCGTAGAAAAATGTATCACCAATAGAAAAAAGTGTCGAAGGTGGACCAGTTAACTTGCTAACAATGAGATGTATCCGGATTGAGAAGGCTGAACCATTTGCTATCATATAAAACTACATTCCTTACCAGAAATGACATTTGGAAAAATTAATATCCAAAAGAAAAATGGAAACAGACGACCTTTAGAATGTCTACCTAATGTCTCACAAGATCCTTATAGAACATCAAGACCGATCTTCATGACAAAAAGAAGGATGCCGTAGGCCTCTTGAAGTCTGTATTTCCCATTCATTCAAGAAGAACCTGTTAGTGATGACAACTGAATAACGCAGAATAGAGGCAATGAACACATTTTTATTTGTATTTCAGGCAATTTTTATTTTATTTTAAGTATTGTTTAATTACTTACAATAATACTGGTAACTTTTCTAGTAAAATGTTTTATTCTGGGTGTATTTGTTTAAAAAATAACTGGTCTAGAAACCATTCAGAAAATTATGTTCAATTCAATTCAGAATGCGTCAATACCTTTCAGTTGGGAATGTGACTAACTCCATATAAAGTGACTTTTTTATGCGAGAGAAAGACATTGCGATTTTAAAATATATATTTAGTGCTGAAAACTTAATTGTAAAAAATGAATCAGTTTTTTGAAGTACGTTGAAAAAGTTATATTTTTATAGATAATGAACTTTAATGGTTCGTACAGAAAATTTTCGTTTGATAGAGTTAGTCGCATTGGCTTCTGAACGCCTCATATTTATATAGTTTTTAATTTGAACATTAACCAGAATCTGTTAATGATAATCATGTTAATAATTGTAATCATCTATCTTCGTTCAAGGAGAGAATGAAGTGGATATAAACAAAACGGTATTCTATCCCTTGGCTGAAGCGCGTGGCGCGGTCAGCTGTCAATACCGGCTGTTGGAGATCTCGAATTCACTCACACGTTGCATAATATCCTGCAAACTTTGGAATACGTAAGAAGCACAAGAAAAATGTTTTTTTGCTTGACTATCAGAGATCAACATCATAGACCATGTAGTGATAATATTAAATTTGATAAGCACATTATTTCTAAAATTGATTATCAAAATTATTGTGGATAACAAATGTGGGTAAAATGGTTATGAAAAGTATTGTGAAATGTGTATTGTGGGTATTGTAAAATACCCACAACTACGGAAACTACTCATATTTTCGAAAAGTTGAACATGAACGTATTTAAATATCCGTCTTTAAGGAACAGATTTCAATAAGGAGAAAATATCGCAAACTTCAAGGTTAGAGTTGTTGGAAGACGCCTTGAAACTAGTGATGCTACAGAATGGCACAGACTTTCCCGGATTAGTTTTCTATTTTCTTGGGTCTTCGGTAGCTATTCGGAATTGCCACATACTCTTTCCTGCCAGCTACCATCTATCAACGCCAAAGGTACATTTATTTTGCCATTTTCTTAATTTTTCGGTTTCCTATTGCTAGAAAGAATATATTAATTTAAGAATATTAAAGAAAACAAAAACCTTAGCCATAAATGGAAATTTTCTTTAAAAAAAATATGTGCCGTTTAAGAGAAAATGGCGTTGTAGCACTACTAAAAATACGAAATTTGAAGCTCATTTTCACAGACAATTTTTGAGTTTTCAAAATACTTTATTTGAAGTTATTTGAAGCACTTACACTCACAAATATAATAATATTTACAAATTGCTCGTAATGTGCATATTAAAGATGTGAGAGATATTTAAAAAAATACATTTATATAATTTTTGAAAAAACAAAAAAATAACTCAAAATAAACTTTACGTCATATTAAAGAGTGTAATTATCACTACCTGTTCCAAGAAACAATTTGCAGCCAGGTGTGAGAAAATGGCGTTTGAGCATTTCTGAAAATGCCGAAATGTGAGCTACTTTTCACAGAAAACGGTAGTGTTTTCGAGAAACATTACTTGGCATTATTTAAAGCATATATACTCGTAAATATAATAATGTGAAAAAATCGCCGATAATGTAAATATTAACGACGTGAGAGACAAGTAAAAAAATACATTTTTGTAATTTTTGAAAAACCAACCGATAGACCAATATGGCTTTTATGTCATCTGATAGAGTAAATTTACCACTATCCCTACCAAAAGTTTAAAGAAAAAAATTTGGAGCCGTTTTTGAGAAAATCTTGTTTTTGTAATTTTTTAATGTTGCACATATTGCACGCAATATTGCAAGAAAACTACTAACATTTTGAGAAACAATTACGGGTCATTCCATATTAAATCAACACAGTCATTTTACATCGCCATCTCAGATTCAGATGAAATTTGATATATAGGTAGTATGAATGGAGAATAAGAAAACTATAAATTTTGAGTAAAATATTTCCACCCGTTTCTGAAATACAGCCATGTAAAAGTTTGCAAAATTGGCTTCCCGAAAATTTTTAAATTGATGTAGAACCTCACCAAATAAAGATAGAGAGCTGGAACAGGTGTCATTTTGCAGCTTTCTCTATGGCCTTTTATAAGATATACAACTCAATAGGGGTTGCGTTCAAAACGTTTTTCAAATTTGAATTTAAATTTTGATTTTGAGTTTTTTCAAAATGCTCATCTTCAAAAAAATTGAAAATATTCTATAATAATCCTTGTACATTTCCAAACAGATGGTGCAAGTTTAAAAATGGGACTGCAATGGGTTCATATGGTAATCTTTATTTAAAATGCACAATATTTACTTACTCTAGATTTTACTGATTTAAAATGCATTTTATTTCAAATTATAAGCCCTAATATACACAAATTATTGATTTGGAGTTTTTTACTGGCGAGTGTGTTGTGTTTTATTGTTATGAATTTTATTCTTATTCTTCTTAGTCTTCTTCTTCTTCTTCTTATTATTATTATTATTATTATTATTATTATTAGACCGCGGAACTTCATGCAATTGCAAATAGTTTGACTGTGCATATCGAAAGGAAATGTATATAACTTTATCTATCACCAAAAATAATCTACTCTATTTTTATTTTGCATGTGTGCAATTTTTTAGTTTAAATGCGTATTTTAATGTATGCATTATATTCTAGTGCATATATTCCTGATTTTTGTGGAGAAGTGGATCGAGATCAGATCTTTTCGGGTATTTCTCTTTCAACTTAGAAATGGCTTTCTTCTGACAACGTGGCTAGAACCTCCTTAGTACCCTTCGCACGGTTTCGGGATTTAGTTTCTTGCCAATTCCAATTTTAACTGTGGAGTAACTTTTGGTGCATTAACACGAGGGCCCTTCTTTATTATTTTCACAACAAGATTCTCTTCTGGATCAGAAAGTCTTCGGACATTCTCATCCGTGTTGCAGTTCAATCGCCTATTCATTGATGGACCATGAGATTGTAACTCACTGGGTTTTTTTCATTAATGTCATTTTGCCAAATTTTGGGCATCATTAACCCTTTGCATGATGATAAATAACCAGCTGACGGTGCTCAAAGTTGGTGTTCATTCCTCAACGTTTCATTTCGCTTAAATGTTTAGGTTCCTACGTATCTGGTTCATCAACTGAAAGGTGGCCATGATTTGTTTTATTTTTGGTGATAGGTAAAGTTATATACATTTCCTTTCGATATGCACAGTCATGTAAAATATGCAATTGCATGACATTCCGCGATATAATAATAATAATAATAATAATAATAATAATAAGAAGAAGAAGAAGAAGAAAAAGAAGAAGAAAATTCATAACAATAAAACACAACACACTCGCCAATAAAACATTAAATTAATAATTTGTATATATTAGGGCTTATAAATTGAAATAAAATGCATTTTAAATCAGTAATATCGAGAGTAAGTAAATATTGTGCATTTTAAATAAAGATTACCATATGAACCCATTGCAGTCCCATTTTTAAACTTGCACCATCTGTTTGGAAATGTACAAGGATTTTTATAGATTTTTTTCAATTTTTTTGAAAATGAGCATTTTGAAAAAACTCAAAATCAAAATTTAAATTTAAATTTGAAAAACTTTTTGAACGCAACCCCTATTGAGTTGTATATCTTATAAAAGACCATAGAGAAAGCTGCAAAATGACACCTGTTCCAGCTCTCTATCTTAATTTGGTGAGGTTCTACATCAATTTAAAAATTTTCGGGTACCCAATTTTGCAAAATTTTACATGGCTATATTTGAGAAACGGGTGGAAATATTTTACTCAAAATTTGTAGTTTTCTTATTCTCCATGCATACTACCTATGTGTCAAATTTCATCTGAATCTAAAATGGTGAGGTAAAATTTCAATTAAAACTGTGTTGATTTAATATGGAATGACCCTTACATGACCTTTATGAAAGAACTCAATATGCAGAACAAATTTTATTTACTATACTTTAACTACTTTATAAAAACTCGCAAATGTTTAGAATTTATAGAAACGTTTATATGAGGGCAAACATTTTAAGACTATAAGGTGTTAACAAGAAGTCTTAAGATTTAAGAGTAGTGCTGCCGAACAATCAGTTACAAAATTTTAATATCGTACCTCGACGATGGATAACAATATCCCAAAATATTTTCAAGTTTGAAGGAGTCATGTCATAAAACCTACCTTTTCTCATGGAATGACCCATCTCACATGTATGCTTTCTGTGTAAACCTGGTTTGCGCCGACTGATGAGGTTTATTTTCATAATCATTCATTCAAGATAATGCAAATAAAATTAAAAGCTCTCGCAGCAATAATTAGAAGTATGAATAGTTGCTTGATACCGATGAAGATTGTTTTTTACGTGTATAGTACAACCATTCATTCAGCGTTTTGCAATGGCCTGCAAGTTCTGTGCACTTTGTTGAGGGAACTACGATGGAAATGTACCACAAGTTTGCATGTTTCAATTTCTCTGCTCTTCATTTCCTCATTCTTCTGCAGGATTTCGTTCCATGCATCACACGAATGTAAGTATTGACAATCTGACGGACGGACAGACAGACAGAGGGCAGATGAACAGACGGAAATAAACGTCAATCAATTTTATAACAGTAACATTGTAAGTCGGAGAGTTCCGGAGATTGTCGGAATGTTCCAGCGTCGCATCTGACGTTAGAAGGAGGCAATTATTGCATGCCCTAAATGGGACACGCGATGGCATTGCATTACTTGTTACTAGAGTCCGGAAGTTCAGGCATTTATTTTACCTCAAGTAGGCAGGCTAAAAGGCATTTATTTTTACATAGGTATCCAAAAAAGGCATTTATTTCGGCTAAAATAGGGGGAAAACATGGCACACTAAAAAATCACCAATTAAAAGTAATTAGTGTAAAATATGAATAATTAAATGATTCACATTTTTATTTTAACTCTAAAATTTACATTAGCTTTAACAAGGAAGGAAACTACCTTTTCTTTGTAATCTTGACAGAAGTTGATCATCCGGTTGACGACAACGAATTTATTTTACTCGCGACCCTGTGTCTATGAAATGCTATTGTGGACTTCCCTTTTGTATCTTGAAATGGTAGTATTGAAAACGGAATTGTAGATTTCGTTCTTCGCTCTTGTGTAATCGTTAGGAGGGAACAGAAAACAAGTAGGAACTGAAAAGGGTATAATCATGTACAGATAGATTTGACTCAAAAGGGATCCGAGACCATACACAAACCTAGGATGAGATTTCTCGTGAGCGAACAAGTCCATAAGCATCAATGAAAAATATCAACATTCTTTACTGGCATCATCTTTCTTTCCCTTTTAGATTTTTAACACAATCTGACACTGGAGCCTCCACGTCCACAGAAAGACAATACACGACCATGCATTCATATTGTCCAGAATATCAGGTATGTTTCCAATTTGATAGAGATTGGCGCCAGAAGGGAAAATAACGGAAAGACAGAAAAAGCCACAAATAAGTAATAAAAATGCACAAATAAAGCAAAATACCAAAAATAGGCACCAGAAGCTAAAATAGGCAAAAAAAGCAAAATGAAAACCTACTAAAACAACTCCAGAAATGCACTTAAGTGATTCCTATTGTTCAAAAGTCATAAAATCCTAACAATTATAAAAAGGCATTTTACCAAACTTCCGGACTCTACTTGTTACATATCCGAACCCACCTTGAGGTACACCCTATTTGATACTCTAATACATCCTTATTTTAACAGACCCGCTATAAACAAAAACCAGGTATTTGAATTTTAAAATTCGTAGATTTAAAATCCATCACCGCCAGGGAATAACATTTGGGCTCGCACCGTACCTTTGCCGAGACGGACTGAGTGGTTGGCGCTTCATGTTTTATGTTCACGGCACAGCGCACACGTTAAGAAAAATCGGTCCGCTCGGGCTTTGACGTTGGATGTGTGATTAAAACCCGTTGGTTCGCTCTCTAGAGAGCGATGGATGTTGAAACTCATAAAATGAAAATGTTTGCGTTTCCTATAAAAATTTAATTTGTGGTATCCCGAAATGCACAATTTACGAAATACTTTTCAATTAGGTCTCTCCATTACGTCGGCGTTTTTCGTTTTTAGTCACGCGATATTTTTTTATGTTAGCGGTTCCATCGGCAGAATCATATTGAAAAAGTATATATCTCAGGATGAGAGAATATCGCAAATTACAATCGTGAAACCAATGTTCTGCGCCAAGGATTTGCGAAATGAAAGAACGAGGCAAAAAATGTAAATTCGTTATCACTGTGAATACTCTTCGAGGAATGACTGGTTCCATAATTTTGGATTAGAGCTGAAACGTATTTGAGCATTTCAAGACTGATGTTCAGCTTTTATTGTTATTGAGACTTTTACTTCCGTGCATTTTTATTGATTGAGGCAGACATGTTATCATCTTTTCTACGGCCATATTCTTTCTATTTTTTTAAGACACACATTCAAAAAATTCCAATCATAATTTTTTTAATGTTCAAGAACGTTATAGGCATTTTTTAAAGTTGGTATCCATTTCAAATAAATGCATTTAACCGCTATATTATCTACATATTAAATATTTACATTTGAGAATTTCAGTTCATAAGAAAACTTCAGAATTAAGGAAAGGGCAACAGCTTTCTCAAGTGGTCCAGGTTATTTAGACGGAAAACTCTTTACTCTCTGGAAGTTGAAGGGTCCTAGAATCTAGTTCCACATCGAGAGGGTATTTATTCTTTTTAATATATCCCTCATAAACTTCCTTTTGTATCACTTCCAAGGCTAAATCTGTAGTTTTAATGATAGAGATGGTTAAAGATGTGCCCCCTCAAATGTCGCTTCAATATCTTTTATGATTGGAAGAAAATGTGGCTGACCTTTAGCGCAATGACGCCTAGACTTACATACTTACCACGAGGTCTAAAAGAGCCCGAATCGATATGTGGTGGAGTAATTATACCTGATTGTGCGATGAATTCTTGAATAAACTAGTGCTGCTAAAATAGCATATACTTTATAGCATTAGTAACAGTTACGCAATATTATAATACCACTATTTTTGAGCCAGCACTGCCAAAACTCTAATACCAATCGTAGCAAATGAGATGCGAAAACTTGCAAACCGATATCTCGTGATCAGGATAAGAAGCGCTAATTTGCAATTTTGAAGATTTAATAAATCTTGCGAAGAGGTTTATATTTTTTTTAAAGAAATGTACGTGACAGTTTTTTAAAATCTAATTTTGAAGAAAATATTTCATTAACTAAATCATCTCTATCATCAACATTGTAGATTTGCAATATTAGTTTTTTGTAATTTTCGAAAATGCAAGGTGTTTACCGAAAATGGAACTTGCCCCATTTTATGACAGACAGAAGGACGGACGCACATAGATAGTTTTCCTGCAAACAAATTTTTCGGTACCAAGGACCCACAAAATGTGGATTCTGATTGCAAACTGAGTTAGAGGAAGTAATTTACTAATACTGAGTTAGAGGAAGTAATATATAGGAACAAGAATTATTCACTTTTTCTGTATCAGAATCCCTCAATACGAGTTTTTTCGGTAGAAAAATCACCGAATCTTGCATAACATTATAATACTTTATCTACCCACTAAAATTTGCAATATTGATAATATAATTTTTTTCTTAATAAAATTTGACCTTTAAATAAGGTTTAGTACATTTATGTAAAAATATAAAGAAGTAGTTTTCGCGTATTTTTTATTTACGTAAAGGCCATTTTAAAAAAATTCTCAAAAAGGCATCAAATTATTTCTTTATTTTTCTCAGTTAGAGCAAAGGACACTTGATAATGGCACATGTCTCATTTTCGTTGAACTCTCTACATTTTAGAAAATTGAAAAGTTACAAAAATTCCAGAGAATGTGCGCTGTTGGAGTACCATCAGTTTTCTATATGTTCTTCTCACTCTTGCGAACAATGTCTTGATTTTGTAAAACGAATTTAGGGAATTTCTTTTCCAACTTCTTAATAGTACGTCGAATGGGACTCAACATTTTTTTCTCTCAATCTCTAACAGCTTTAAATTATTTGCACAGTTTTGGAAAGTGTACACAATTCTTTTCTAGTCATTTGACGTTCGTGCAGAGCGGTAAAAAAAGCGGTAGGTTACAGCCTACAAGACACAAGAGGTCGCAAAATAGGATTCGGAAATTCTATAAATAATAATAGACGGCGTGAACGTCCTGCGGTGTTGGCGCCTGCGAGCGTTCGCATGATCGGCGGGCGGCGGCGAGTACACAAGTATTTTGTGTAATATTCATGCCTTCGGCCATGCCAATGATTCTGCCCGCCCATGCGGCAAATTGCATTTTATGATTGCGTCATCCCTGCCGCTGCGTCTGCGTCCGGGACGACCAGGACGCGCGCTGGGGCGAGGGCGTATTCGGATTGCCTCTGCAGCACGGAAGCACGACGGGCTGTGGTGAGTTCGGTGGGCCATCGCCCTGCCCAGAAGATGAGTTCGTAGGCTTCCGCGGCCGGAGTCATTGTGTTCTTGGCTGTCCGGGGTGAGCCGCGTCTGTGTCGATGGATCTGACGTTTCAGTCATCTTGCTGTGGCCTTCTTCAGGGATAAACTGCTGAAGCCCGTTTGCACGGCTGCCCAGAAGGCCCTTTTGCACGGTGCCGTTTTTCTGCAGATGCTCTTACAGAAACTGCACACATACTTTGAGATCCCAAACTAGAAGTGTACAAACCAAACGACGTGTTTACAAGGTGTGCACGTTTTGAGTACGATTTGCCATTATACGCTGCCAGGGGCTCTGCCGTCACCCAAATGAATTGTCACATTGCGCCGTCAGAGTACACTCATTTCCGACATTTGTGAACGTGCTTCTGAGCTACTTTATTAATTATTTTTTAAAGTATTAATGAAACTTGGGGAGAAAAATAGAAAGGCCATCATCGTTGTCATTACAAGTATGGTTGTGCTTACTAAAGGGTTAGAAAGTGCTCAGAAAAAACGCTTCGAATGGAGGAAGTCTTGACTGCAGAATTGAGATTCAGTAACCTCAGATTTGCAAGGTGCAGTGAAATAGACTCTCCAAAAAAGCCGAGAACTCTAATCCGCGACGCCAATACACAAAATCTAGCGAATCGCATCAAACCTAGCCACAAAATTGAAAGGATGGATAATTTTCGCCATGAAGAAAGCAGTTAGTGAATGAGTCTGTCGCTAGAAGCGCTAGAGTCAAACTGTATGTTTTCTGAATGAAAATTAATCGAATGTGCTCAAATGTTTTCATGCAGAAATCGTTCAGTGTGGACCGCACGCTCTCTTAACGTACAATATGCATAAAAATAGTACAGCGTAACGCGGCCTAACGGCAACATTTTTGTAGAATATTGGCTATCCTGGAAATGCCGCGTTCTAGGCACAATTGCCTACTTTGTGGACGCCATGTTGCAACCTTCTTCAGGGCGAATTGCTACACCACCTCCGAGCACTTCGCCCTTGCAGTGTGTGTGTGTGTGTGTATGTTTGAGAGAGAGAGAGAGAGAGAGGAGCGATTGAATTCGGGGTGACGCGGACAAAGCGGGCGGGGTGGCCAACAGTGGGTAATCAGATTGACTCGTATAAAAGTGAATGCGGTCAGCTCTTATTACAATGAACGTCTTGGGATTAACATTTTTGCTTCACTATATCCGATAATTTCAATATAATCACTTTTCGAAGATAATTGGGTATATTGTTGAGTTTATATCACAAATTTTTGTTTGTACAAATGTTTGTATCACAAATTGGTACACAAAACCTACATATGCAGGGATTATCTTAAACTTTTATTCCAATCATCCTATCGTAATGAAAATTACCCTTGTCAAGAATCTGGTTGAAAGAGTTTTTCGAATTTCAGATTCTATATTCTATCCTGCAAACCTTGAAAAATATTTTTTTGTTAACAAGAAATTCATATCCCATTAAATTTATTGAAAAATTTGTATGCCAGAAGTTGAATCAATTGATACAAAGATCTTTTGAAAGAAATTGCGTAATAGGTAATCCTCCAGCTTCTCAAATATTTTTTGATAAAATTATATTTTCATTGCCTTTTGTTCCAAGTATCAACAACTATATAAAGAGGATATTTTCAAATAATTTCCCCAATGTGTTCCTTGTCAATACGATTATCAATAAATCTAATGTAGTCCGTCATGTCAAGGATCCGATTCCTAAATTAAATAAACTGAATTCTATATACTCCTTAAAAAGCTCATATTGGAATTTAATATATATTGGACTAACTCGGAGGAGGTTAGGTGATAGGATCAAAGAACATAAAAATAACATCAAATTACCCTTCGAAAAACAAAATTCCGTAACTGCTCACAGAATAAACACGATCATTTTATTGATTTTCTCAATCCCACAATTTTAACTACAGAATCTAACTAGTGTTCGAGATTAGTTCTGGAATCACTATATATAAAAATTTATCCTTCTATGAATTTTCAGCTTGAATGCAATCAGTTTTCACAAAGTTATGATTCTATAAGTTATGATTCTATTTAATAAAAAATTAAAAAGTTGTCCAGCTGACATTTCTAATAAAGTTATCCCTCCCAGAATTC
The DNA here is from genome assembly GCA_031308135.1 of Acheta domesticus. Lineage (NCBI taxonomy): Eukaryota > Metazoa > Arthropoda > Insecta > Orthoptera > Gryllidae > Acheta > Acheta domesticus. The sequence goes on from JAHLJT010000631.1 coordinate 251,804,982, forward strand.
TTGAGACACAGGAGCATTCATGTCCGTACTATCTACAAAGTAAGAATGGACTTGTCTAATGATTAATAAATTTTATAATCTACAAATTCATGTGAGTATGGAATTTTTTACTACATACTTGCCTTCAATTTATTATTTTTTAGTGTAATGTAATTTAAAAATTAATGCAAGTCAGTAGATATTTAAAGATTTGATATTTTGTAATTTTATTATTTTATCTTATAGATTATGACATTGTATTATAAGTAAAGGCCTGATGATGGAGACCCATATAGTCTCCGAAACGTTGCCAAGATAATAAATATAGGTTATCATTAAGACTGTCTATAATCATTTGGAACTTTCATAAACTCAACAATTTACAGGAGACAGTCTATAGTTCAACTTGAAATTGGGTATATTATTTCACAGACACAGTGCGATATCTATCCTACAAATTCGCAATTTCAATATCTTCCTTTCTTTAGAATTTATTCTATATTTCTACATTCTAAATAGCTTAATTCTTATTCTCCTGTGTGTCTTGTAATTTTGGAGCACTTCTTTCATTTTTGTATCCTATTGCCATCGCCCTTGTTTTCTTCTCCCTTTCACCGTACTCACGATGTACTAGTTAGATCCAATTTTAATAATTTTCAAATTGTGTCCCCCGATCATGAAGTCTTCAGAGCAGACAGAATTGTCACTAATGAGCTGAAGCAACTTCCTCAATCACTTTCGTTTATTATAAATATTTAAAAATATGTCACGAAAACCTCTACATCTGCAAAGCAACGTGTTTTACGAAATCGAGGTACATGTACAAAACGATTTTTGTCCTTGGATTATGTTCAGTATAACCGATGAGAATTCACTATAACCAAGTACTCGAGTGCCTATTAGTTGTGTGTGGATCGGGACCAGAGAATTGAGTTTGGTAAAACGAAAGTTCATTATATTCTAGTTAACCGTAACCAGACTTGACTGTATATCTATGTATGTATCTGTATATGTTCTACAAATTCTTTTCACTTGCTGAATAATTTTGAGTAGCCGAAAAACGACATTAAAGGGTTGCGATTGAAAATGTTACCCCAAAATGTGTGCTTTTTAACAAAATTTAGTTTAATGCCAGGAGAGGCGAAGCGGATAGAAAGAACAGTATAGGTGGAGCGAACGGAGAGGGATGAGCGGGGTAAATGAAGTGGTCAACACTGAGAGCGGGATGAGACTGTGAGTCGGAGTGTGGAGTAGCGAGACCGGTGAAGCGGAGTAGCGAGACCGGTGAAGCGGAGTAGCGAGACCGGTGAAGCGGAGTAGCGAGACCGGTGAAGCGGAGTAACAAGACCGGTGAAGGGGAGTAGCGAGACCGGTGAACCAGGAGATCGGGGCTGGTGAAGCAATCGGTGTGGGACTGGTAAAGTGGCTTAGCGGGACAGGTGAAGTGGCTTAGCGGGACAGGTGAGGTGGCTTAGCGGGACAGGTGAAGTGGCTTAGCGGGACAGGTGAAGTGGCTTAGCGGGACAGGTGAAGAAGGGAGAATGGAACTGGTGAAGCAGGAGGAACGGGACTGGTGAAGCGCGTGGAGGGGGCAGGAGGGAGGTGGAAGGAAGTTGGTGAAGTGGCGTAGTGGGACCGGTAAAGAGAGTGCAACTGGAGTGGCGAAGAGAGTGCAATGGGATTGGTGAAGCGAGCGGGGCAGGTGAAGGAAGCGAAGCTGATGAAGCAAGCATGGCGGGAGGGGGACCGAATGCAGGGGACCGACCTAACGTGAAGCGAATGCAGCGTACTGACATGTCATTTATATTCGTAAACACATAGTGTCATGTTCCAAAAAAAAATTGTCACCAGAAAAGAAAGAAAATGGACTTGTCTGCCCTGTTCCACAGAGGGAAACCTATTACGCGGGCGGGGCCGGAGGTGGGGGTGGGGCAGGGGTGCGAGCCGCGCGCGACGAGACCAGCTGCGGCCGCGACACCAGGTAAAAATCACCGTAAAAAGCGCGGCCATTTAATTACGACTATGAATTACCGTGCCCCTCGGTGCAGGTACGCAGGACTTTGTTTCCGTTTTTATGCGTAACTCAATGGTTTTGTGTAATACGTTCATACACACAAATAGTATAATTTTAAAAAGTTATAATTGAATTGCATATTTAAATATTTGACAAAGCATTATAATATAAAAGACAGAATAGCCGCAAAGTCCCAACAATGGGCACCTCTGTAATCCTGTAATCACGTGCGTCATTCACAACAATATCAACCAAACATATGGGCATTCGCTGCGCTGCCTGTGTTTTACAAATGCTGGGGTCCGGCTCCATCAGTGGATTTAACCGAATTTATTCGTGTCTTTTCAGAGAGCCTCGGCTTTGTTCCGCGCCGTGTTTGCTACGCAAATAGAGCGCATTAGAGGTCAAAGCAAAGGAGCCTTTTTGGGTCACACTGACTGTGAAATGATTACTAATTAAATAGTCGTAGTTTCGATGTTGAACGATAAGTCTGTCAATATACATACGTCGCAATGGTATTTGTGAAGTTCAGTGATTGACACTCGCTGTCGGAGTGTGAGGGTCACACTAGTAAAAAAATAACGTTGAATGGAATGCCATGTGTTATTTTTACTTGTGATGGAATGCCGTGTAAATGAAATAATAACCTTAACACAATTTCCAAATTGATGTAACTTTTAGAGTCGATATGAATATCATCAATAAGGTTCCTTTTCGGTGAAAATAATTATCGTTTTTTAATAAAAAATAATTTACTTAATACACACAGCTTTAAAGCGACCTACCACGTATTTCAATGTTGCTTATCCTTTCGAATAATAATGTGTATCTTCTTATAATGAATGCCGCCTAGATCATTAATATGTGAAAGACCCTACGAGGCAAGACCTACAAAATTTAAATCTGACTCCCTGGACCAATGCGAACATTCCGCACTTGGTATTAATTATTTTGAAGGTAAAAGTAGCTTTACTCTGTGCCTCAACTTTCAGCGATTCTCGTACCCCGTGCTACAGGCTGAGAAATCTTCCAAAAATGTAATAAAATCTCCAAAAAGTTCTCACTTTCTGGATTAAAGCATTAAAAACATTACTTGTTTCCATTTTTATGCATAACTCTTGTTTTATGACTCTCTGATGCATAGTTTTTGTGTTATGCCGAATGGCAAAGTGTATTGCATAGTAATGTGTGTTGCAGGTTGCATGTTACATCACAATTTTAATAATTAATTACTAAATTTGGGTGGTATGTAACACAATGTTAGTTATCGTTAGTCGTGGTCCTATAAATGACTTTCAGTGAATGCCATATTTTTTCTTAAATGAGGATTAATTCTATTTTGATCGATTAGTGACTTCTGGCGCGTCAACTGCGAAGGTCATTAGTCCCGTAAGTGTATTGCATGTTGGTACGACAAACATATAAAAAATGAAATTCCCTAAAATTGCCGCCCAGGGCGGGTCGCCCCTGTCGCCCGCACTAGCTACTCCACTGAGCCCAGGGGCAGTGAAAATCAGGTGATCTGAAACGGCACACGTGAAAATTGAAGTTTATTTGTTCCTCATTGCATGACATCAGCTGTGTCGTAAGCAATGATGCACTGAGTGTGAGAAATAGGTAGTAACATCAGATATGAGATTTTGAGGTGTTTTCATTGTTTTCACTTCATTGTTTTGTATTTTTTCGAGTTCCTGAGTGTAACAAAATGTACACCTCTCATACGACCGGAGGCTGCGTAGTTTCCTTTCAGTTTCTGCTCGCACTGGAACTTCGTTACGGATGCTTTTTGGATTTCTTCCCGAGGCCGTTTTAACAGCTGTGGGGGCCCTTGGGTCTACGCTAATTTTAGGGCCCCCCATTCTTACTTTCACTGATGTCTCTCCCTCCCCCTACCGAATGAGAGACACATTTTTTTTAAAAAAAAACTAAACTTCTCATTACTGAGTGACATTCTCGCATCAACCAGCAACATTCCCTATTATAAATATTATCTAAAGATGCGCAACACATCACTCCGTTATGCCTATTGTTTGCATTTCGTTTAATCATACATCAGTTTTTATACGTTTTTATATCGTGAAAAATAAAGAAGGGCTTGAAGAGAGGCTTGTTTTTCCCAAATTTCTGGATATCTAATGAAATTATATACCTCTCTCACATGGCCAGTGGCGGCATAGATTTCTTTGAATACCTACGCGCATTGGAAATTAGTAATACAGAAAATATTTAGTGTTTATCTTTTTGAATACAGAATATTGTGAAGGGCACAGGATTCTTTTAATTGAACATACCTTTTTCAGCCGTATGCTCTAGAGAGCAGTAGTTGCCTTGAATGCTGAAAAGGAAGACTGGAGGTCCAAATAAAAGCCAACAAATTGCACCAAAGTTTAAATAATACATAATTTTTATTTGTACATAATAAATAATACAAATGAACTTTAGTATTAGAAAAACAACTTGACATTCTTTGATTGGCAGGAATATTATAATTTCAACATTTCATTAAATAAGAAATACACACAACGTTCTGGATGACTCGAAAATAATTTACGGTAAAGTTGACCTTATTTTGAAGTTGTGATTAATTCTCTGAAATTATTTTTCATCCACGGACTACTTAATAAATAGATACAATTATGAAATAAACATATAATTACTGAGATTCATGTCTTTGATGGTTTTTCTCTACTTTATTATTAATGGGTTTAGCAAATAAAACTCGGCTCTCCTCAATTCTAACATTCCAATTTTTAGAATTTGACTACGTCGGTGCGTACCAGAATACTTGCCTGTACGGACGCGCGTCCACGCAGAGTGATCGGGGTTCGCAATGCTAAACGTCGCATGTGAGTGACGTCAAATCCGTGCGCCGCTGGTTTGCAATTAGATGCAAAAGAGACCAAATCTACGCGCTCTTTGATTTCAAAATGATTTCCTACGTAGATATTACTGCGATATCCCGATTAATTTTTGTTTATTTATTTCAGTCACTGGTCGATACCAGCTAAGAACAGTGTCACATATGCACGTAGTGTAATTAATGAAGCATATTCCGGTGTTTTCGGCGAGGGCATCTCAGCGCATATTCAATGATTCACACACACATTTTATTCTCAGCTCTGTACAATCACATTAGAGGTGAATTCGCGCTCTTCCGCACTCGCCTTTGTGCATACATGTGTGTATTGTTTTCTAAAGCTTACGTGACCAGCCATTGCGCGGCTAGAGATGCTGCCCTTACACGCAACACTCACCGTGCTGGATGCTCGGATTGACATGAAATTTGAACAGCTGATAGAACACCATGCAAAACCTTACACGCAAATTTTGAAGTGCTATGGAATATTATAAATAGGGTTTTATAGGCATTTTGTATCAGGACCTTTCGTGACCCTCGCGCTTCCCGCAGCGGGCCGAGCCGTTGCTTCGGCAGCGCTAGGAACGTTACGCGGCGTCTATCAGCCGGTGTCAGTTTTCCAAGCGCGTTCGTTCCATCTGAACCTGCAAAGTAAACACCCATTTTGGTCACCCCGCCTGCCCTCCAAGTAACTGAGACCTTGCTGACAGGCCGATAGTGCAGGCGCGGTGTATGAGTAACGTCCGCAGCGGCGAGCACCGTTTCCGCCCTTCCACGGTCGGTAAGGTCAAGAAAGGTCCCAATACTAATTATCGGAAAAACACGACTTGAAATGCTTCATAGCACGTATAAATTTGTATGTAGGGGTTTTGAAAGGTGCTGAATAAACTGGTAAAATCTCAAGTCAATCCGAGTATCCAGCACGGTGGGTGTTGCGTGTTAGAGCTGGTTCCCTGGCACTCCTACCAACTCCACTGCTCGCTTAGTAGTCGCTAATTAAACCAACTCTACATTAGAAATGCACGAAAGAAAATACTAGGCTAAAATACTAAATATACATTTGTGACAACTATATTATAGCTATCCTCTACTCGTTCTTCCATTTATTGTGTTACATATTACAAAAGCATAGATATTCTATTCATTTATAGATATTTGATTCAAAAGATAGATATTCTGTTCTATTCCGTCTAGATATTCTATTTACAGTTGAGGAACTTTAATCTCCTGTGTGCATCAGAATAGAAGATCACATGTTGACCTCCCACTTCCTCGCACGGGCCGCTCCCGCGAGGATTCTCAGAAATCCACTTGCAGCCGCCATAAATGACCGCGCCGAACCTTGGACAATCAACGAGGCTACGAGTTAGAATGTTGTAGAATCTTTCGAATCAATTTATTAGATTGGACAATCAGTTCCCACTTGAACTTGCCTTATGCATTTGCGTCGCAGCAAAGCTCAGTTAAAATCAGAATCGATGTCTTCTCCATCCCATGCGGAAGTGTTTCACATGTCACGTAAAATTTCATTGCTTCTGTACAAATTGAAGTCCTACTTTGTTCAGTTTTGGCGTCAGCATTATTGTTCATGTCGTTTTAAAGTGTATTTTTATAGTGCGGCAATAGCCAAGAACACGAATTGTAATTAACCTTGTAATTGCATTATAAGTGGAAACCGGAAAAATATGTAGTATAAAACGTCAAAATATGTACATAAATATGTAGTGAAGATAGTAAGAATATGTAATAAATATGTAAAATCGGTTATAATATGTAATATTAAAATACACTAATAATAAAATACATTTACATTATACGAAATTAAATTTATAAAAATTCCTCACTTCACATCATACAACTTTCTCGTCAGTAGTAAATGCTTCAACTATTGTAATCCAGGACCATAGTTTAGCAGCTGGACTAATCACAATAGAAGCCATCGCACAAACTGGCGAGATCTACGACCACCAAACATACACTGTAGCATCTTCATCGATTTTTCTCCAAAATTAAGGTTACAGATCACAAAATGAGGTGTAAATGATGTTTTGGACACCCAGATTTTCCCAATGTAGGGAAAATGCTGATTTTTAAAAAAATACATCTTTTCATAAAAAATATGGAATTAAATAGAAGAAAATTGATAAAATAAGAAAATATATTGTGAAAACAGCAAAATATGTAAAATATGTAATATAGTACTAAATATGTAAAAATATGTAACGAAAAAATTCGATATTGTGTTAGTAGGCCTCTAATTATAAGTTACAAACTGTGCCTGCTTACCGAGGCATGAACATTAACTTGTGCCGCGCGCCAACTCCAGTGTTCGTCGAACGAAACTGTGTTTCGTGCGTTGGCTGAACTTCTTTCGTGCGTGCCGAAGTGCATGTAAATAGCGATTGCTATCAATTGGTATCGTCACCCTCTCTGCGCGGACCAACTCTATCAGACTGCTATCCGGTTGTTCAGACCGAGGTACCAGACCGCCAGTCGGCACTAAAAACTACAATGTTTATGTAAGATGTATGTGTCTCTCTTACAGAAATTGGTATATTTGATGTGAATTAATGTGTTTTGTTCTAATCATATTTGTGCGTATTAATCATTGTACGTTGGATTCCGCATCCCAATCCCTTAAAATTACCCACTCCACTCCATTGCCTTCTAATACTTCAACCACGACTTGATGAACAAAACGAAGTTCGAAAAAATACGCATCTTTAATTTTTTTGGAAAATTCAAGGGTTTAATTGACAATGGTTTTCTTCCATTGATTTCAGTACATCCCAGCCAACAGGCATTCCTCGACTGCTACCGAATCAAGTGTCAGAAGCTGTCCATTAAAAATGATATAATACATGATACATACATATAAAAATGATATAACGCGACAATTCTAACACATTAATGAAACTGCAAATATATTTTAAAAAATGTTTATAAAATTATTTACAAATCTAATGTTAAAGAAATGTATTGCAATAAGAAAAAAATATTTCTCTCAAGCTTCAACATTGAAAATGTAGAACTAATTCGAAAGAAAATTTTAACTTTTGCAATTTCCTAAATCCAGAGGATTTAATGAAAATCGGATCTATGCCATACTGTTAAGTAAAGCTCTGTATATTCGAGCAAAATCTTTAAATAAAAAATGTGTACTCTTTCTTGACGAAACCGTTGTTTACTTTTTAACTGTCACGATTTCATTCAAATTTATGCGAAGAATTCTCATATATTGAAAAAAAAGACATGACATATTTAAAGATTTAATAATGTATCTCCAAAAGTTAAATATACCAAATTGACGGAATGTGACATTGCCAGATCTATCAAGGAATATCCATTTGATGAAAAAACTGTATACAGTTTACGCGATAATGTTATTCAGAGACTGATGGACTGTATGGACAGATAGACGTTTTGAGGAAAAAACACTTTTTCTGTGTCAAGGATTCCGACTAGACTAAGTACACGAGAAAATAATTTGTTGTATATTGAAGCAAGAGAAATGCACTTCCCTTTATCAGACGTTCAAACGTGTTTGTCAGTGGGTAAATCGACAGCATTAACATACAACTTTCTCTTATTATCATTTAATCAATCATACTAATCAATTAACAAATCATTCAACTGTTTGTCCTCAAATAAAGCTCATTCCTCAGATAAACCTCAGAGAAGCCTTATCAAAGAATTTGAAGGGTATTGACAGCTAACTCTTCAAGCATGATAGTTAGAAAATGTTTATTTTAAAAATCTATTATTTTAAAGTAAGACTAATTTTTAGAACTTAGAACTATTTCACGGCTATTGGAATTGAATTTATCTGAGTTACCTTGCCAGAAGAACACATTCAACTAATCAAAGAAAAACTGTAACCTGCATATTTTGATATATTATTAATTATATTACGAACATTATTTTATTTATGATTTTGAGAAATATATATCCACTTTAGTCTCTCTTAGGAAGAATTTTAATACCCCACGACTTCAAAGCGTTTTAATATTTTGTTGTGTTCTTAATCACACTTCACTTAAAGTTCATTTCTGTTTCGTGCGAGCTTCTGCTGAGGCCACATTATCATAATGTCACTTCCTTTACTCCATGTTCCATGAACTGGCACGTTCATCTAGATTTGCCTTCATGCAGCCTTCTCTTGGGTAATATACCTGAACTTTATTGCTTTTTCCATAACGACAACGAAATTATTATGCACTCGTACGCTGTTGGGAAGGGAAAGTTAGTCTACACGGAACAAAACCCCACGGCAGAGGCGGTTCGAGGGCGGGGCGGAGGCGGTGTAGCAATAGCCGTGCGATCACAATGCCACGGCCAGACCACCCTAACACGGACGAGGGAGAACAGTTTTGCAAACTTTTATCCCCCATATTGTTCGCATAAATAAACATTTTCCCTCTGACGGGATAATGAGGATATTTTTCTGCAAATTTCCTCCGGTACAACTCTCTCGTCCACCTAAAATACGAGTACCTCGCTGTGCACCTAAGGCGAAACGGTTGAAACAAAAATAATAAATCGCTTTAGTTCAAACGCGAAACATGTGTAGTGAAAAAGAAGAGTTACAATTTTAAAACAAAAATGTTCACATATACATGAGTTAACGTGCAGTATGTAGCCTGAGCCCTTTTTCTCTTGCAGCAACAGACTGGTAGAGAAAGTAAACATACCTATGGCGAAAATAAACACTGTCAGAATAATACAGAAAGGCGATCGGTGCCCGAGAAACAAGCAATGTGCGCTTTAGAAAACATTGTACGGCACAGCCTACAGTTGTTTTTATGATCGCTTTTATTTTAAATTGTAACAAAAAAAATATTCTTCATCATAGTCGACTGGTGTTTGCGTTCAGTCCAACTTTTTCATCAGTCTAAAGGATCTTACGCTTCGGCGCTAAAGCATAGTGTCCCTATTCATTTGATAAATGAATATTAACGAGATTTTACCGTAATGTAATCTAATAGAAAAAGACTATGTATGATTTCGTTTATATAATTAAAACATCGTCATTTATTAAATTCGCAGCATTATTTAATTATCGTACCGCTGTATTTATCGCTAGAATATACGTATTCATTTGATATGCGGCCATTGTATTAATGCAATTTCATATTTCATTAGAATAAATATTCTGTAATTGCGGGGTCATGATGGCACAGGCGCGTGGTAGCGCTGACAACAAACGAGGACTATGCGGCAATTCCATTCGAATTCCCTCACCCCTCACCTAAGGCGATATGTCGATTGTGCAAAGACATTTTAAAATTAAAGTAAACAAATATACAAAATGCCTGTTTTAGTCTGTTATTGACATCACGATAGTTTCCAAATGAGAAAAGTTCATTTTATAACCGTTTAAGGATCTGAATGTATTTTTAATTTGATAAATGAAGGTAGAAACGATTATAATTTTAAATTATGTAATGGTATATATTGAAGTTCCTGTTCATTAGTTTTAATGAAAAGCATGATAGTTGTGGGAGATGAACGATGCCATTCTCCTGAAGCAAATAAATTTTGCATTGTTGTATACCTCCCATTGAATAGGCAAATGGTACTGTGAAGTACCATCAATAGTAAATGTAATTTAATTAGTAATTTGCTCATTGTTGTTTTCAAATTCTTAATTTCTAGCTTGCTGATGAGGAAAAAACTGTATCCTCGAAACTGTCGCAAGAATAAACAAATACAAATTTACATAGATAGATACCTTCAAAATTTAAAGAAGTTTTGTTTTAAATGCATGGGCAAAATATGAATGTATACAATAAATTTGTTCTTACCCAAAGAAGTACATATTTTTTTACAGCATTGTTTTCAACTTCAGTTGACCCATTTGACTCATTCGGTTCTGTTCTAGGAGCGTCAAAGTACGAAACGTATCTAGCAAGATATGTACTCGTAATTGCCACCACACTGTCATCTTTTTGGATGTTATGCATTATGCATTGGGCATTATGCTCGGAAATATGTTTCACAACAGTAAAGAATTCCAAATTACGACCTTCTTACTGAGTAACAGATGTATCTTTGAACAAATTTAATTATCTAGCAAGCCAAATTTGTATCTGAAAAGTACGAAAAAAATTGCGAGCACCACTAGAGTTAGTTAGAATAACAGATCATTGGTGGATTGAAACGTCTCGACTGGCAATGAAAACGTGACACGTCACCTTCACTCTTTTCCAATAAAAATGAAAAATATCGCACAAATTTTACACTTTTCGACATCGTCTTTAATTCAATGACTAAAATACCACTTAATGAACTGTAAGAGATCTCACTTTTTTTTCTAGGAATAAAATTCTAGATAAAAAGAACAAAGAACTCATTTTTTGCCAAATGGACATGTCCCCTTTTGAACAGGGCCGGATTTCTAAATTGGCTGAGCAGGCTGCAGCCTAGAGCGGCAAAGTTTTAGGGGCGGCAGTTTGGCAATTTATTCAAATTGAACCTGGATCTTCAATTATGGAAAACAGTCATTGGCATTAAAGTATAAAAATATGTTTAAAAAAGTGATCTTTGATCTCCAATTACTTCAGTTCGAAACCCATTTTACTTTTTTCAACGAATCTTGAAAAATTTTAGTAAAAAAACGAGTAGAAGAACTAATGTTATTATGTAATTTACTGTGTAAACCATTAAAATTGTAATTTTACCTAACCTAAATGATAGCTTTTGTGCTTTAATGTTTAAAAAAATGAAAACAAGAACGAACTCTACCGTTTGTTGTATAAAACAAATGTATTATTGAACTATAAACAATAAAGGGGGCGGCAAATGGACTTAGCTTACAGGCGGCATACTCTTAAATCCGGCCCTGCTTGTGAATGTTTGCTCAAGTGAGCTGGCCTTTGCCGCCGCAGCCGGCGCGGCGTCGGGGCCGGCATGGACATGGGCGTGCGCGCGGCCAACGCGTCCAAACGGGTGCGCATTCTTTCTCGTTTCGAGCCAGATGAGCGGCGCCGCGCGGCGCTAACCCGTATTAATAGCCGGGGCTCTAATAAATGTTAGGACGGGCCGTCGCGCATAATAAGGAGAGCAATTGGGAATATTTCACGCTGGCCGCGCGGAGTCCGTCGCCGCGTTGAAGCCGCCGCCGCCGCCACCACTGCGGAAAGGCGCCCGCGCCGTAGTTCACGTAGTCGCCACCGTGAGGCGCCAGCTGTCGCTGCGGTCGCACGCCGTCGCCGCGCGCTGGGCCGCCTGGGTTCCAGGGCAGCGCTGGCGGCGGGTGAATGTTGCTGGCCCGCAGGGTTTTTGGGGGGTGAGTGTGGGTTTTTGGCCGGGATACAACCGGGTAGGTAAAGCTGCTTTCGAAATTCACAAATAAATCTTGTCTAAACTTACCAATAGAACATTGGGCAGAAGAGAATTCAAGTTCAAACCTCGGAGATTCTTTTTACGTTTTCGAAACTCAGGGATGAAGTCCTGACACTTTCTATCGCAAAGAGCAGTAAACGATTTTTAAATAATACATGTTCGGCATACGTATCAATGTAATGCGTTTCTTTCTTAAATTCAATTGGCTTGATTGCGTAGGCTACCAAGACCGACGTCTATTGCCTCTTGACTGTCAGTAGTACTGTTCAGCAGTAAAAGCTCTAAAGAAATCCGCAAATTATTGACGGAAACGTCGTCAACAGAAGTTCATGGTCCCCCAACTATCTTCTGGGTCATATACTGCGCTGTTCGGAAACGGCGAGTTCTGATCGCGCCGTGTTGTGGAACCAGTTCATTCTTGAGTTTAAATATCAGAACATTAATTTTACACAAATTATACATTTAGTCTTTAAAATGCCATTTTGCCTAAAAAATGGCTTCAAAATCGTTCGCACCTTATCGAGATGGATTGCGTCGTTACTTACAATTTGTCAACTTTTTTTGAAAACTGTTATGTAAAAATGTCTCCGATGTTTGTTCTTGAATACTCTTCTGTCAAATCTTCACTACTCAAGCGATAACATTTTATCTCTCTTAAAGTCATTCTTTATATTTCATTTTTATCTTTTGTTTATCTTTCTGATTTCTACATTTGTTAACCTTTTATCTGGACTTTTCTGCCATCTTCAGTTTGTTTGCCTTTATCACTGATGTTTCAAATTCATTCTTTAGAAACATATGACGTTTTTCATGTCGTATTCATAAATTTAAATGTCAAGATTTTATTGTCATACGAGTATATCATATGTTTCAAAAGAGAATTGAAGTGCGGATTACGTCTGCGCTGCTTCTGTTAAACGTGTGTGGTATATAGAAGGGTAATAAATAAACATGCAATATTGCTATTAGAAAAATAAACTCTATGATATATTCACTACATTAATTGTCCGAACAATTCGGTATGAATCACAAGCTTGCCTCACGAAGAAGATGGAAAATCATAGATAATTTAATCTTACTTAGTTGTAATGTATTATTTATTTTTAAAAAACTTGAAAGCAGATTCTTCTCAATACACATTTCTAAATTATACGTTGGTGGTTTTGAGAGTTAGAATATTTGTCAACATTAGGGAGTAAGAGATTAATCGTTAAAAGGAAAGATTTGTGTGAGATTGCGAAAGGAAATGATATATTGTGAATAATTTGATTATTTTAATGCATGTTTAAACATTATACAGCATGGTGAACAGCCAGGAAATACAAGCCTCCGTTGATGTATCACAATACAGTGTACAATTTACAGTAAAAGGAGAAAGTAAACTGCCACTAGCCTAGATATGATGATTGTTGTGCAACTGTAAATTCAGGCGTTAGTATCTATCATAATTATGACGTTTGTGATTAAACAGTTTTCTATTTCGTAGTATATCAAAGATTATACTTCATGTGCATCACATACAGTTTTACTATTTTTTGACAAAATATCAAATCAAATAAATCATTTTTATTATTCGCTTATTTTACAGTCTATGGAATGTGTAAAGCAGAGGTATTAAATTCAAAATACTTTGGCATCAAACCGTGTGCAATTTTTCCTACATTTCCTGTGTTCATATTCATAGATTACTTTGCGAAATGTAGAATGATTTTAGGAAAAGAGATGAGGTCTTAATAAAACATGTGATGCTACACCACGTTCTTTCTCGCATTATTTCTAACTTTCAGGATTTTAGAAAATACAGTGAATGCAACCAAAATGGGAATTGTGCCATTTTTTGCGTCATTTGTGATATCCGAGAGAAAAATAAAAGGAAAAAAAATTGGAGCCGTTTTTGTGAAAATAAATATTGTTTAATAATTCTATATTTTTCACGCAAAATTACATGAAAATCACTCATACTTTCGAAAAAAATTGTACAGAACTTTATTGAAAGATATGACTTTGAAAATCAGATTTCATTAAGAAAAAATTCTATATTCAGTATTGGAAATGTAGGAATAAATCGAAAAATGCGATTGTGAAAAATTCAAATAGTTCAACGAAACTGAGATCTGCACTATATCTTAAGCTTAATTTGCTCTGCCCTAGGGATCATTTTAATAAAAGAACTTGGAATTATTTTTGAGAAAATTTTTAAAATGTTAATATTTCATGTAGAGAATGCCCCAAAAACAACAAAGTATCAGTTTGAAATTCACATGGGCCCGAGTTCGACCAGGTCGGTGAGGGTATATCGGGGAATATACGTTTTGGAGAAAATCGTTTGAACGATTTAGGTGCTAGTGTTGACCGCAGACAGTCACCCTTTTTGCTGCGACCAACCGGTAGCAAGGACCCACAAATCGTGGATTCTGACAACCTTTTTTAGATGAAGTAATTTATTACATATAGGTGTAAATTTTTTCACTTTGTTTATATCAGGGCCACACAATATGAGTTTCACCATCGAAAAATCGCTGATTTTGACCGCAGCATTACATTACTTTCTCTTTACTACCTATTAGGTACTTGAACTTCATAGGTACTAAGAAGTAACTACTAGGTACTTTAACTTGTCGTCTCTTACTAGGTACGGGGATGGTGTTGTACCTTGGGCATATGTGTATCTTGGACCTAGACTAATTCGAGCTTTGTCTGGTGAGATATATGAATGTAATTCATAAAACTGTCAATAATGGTCTCTGTACATTTGAATTAATTTGGCAATTCATCTGCAGCAGACCCTATAAAAAACGTAATATCACCTGTCAAAAGTAAGTATTGTTCATTAGTTTTTCTTAATTCAAAAACAAAAATATGCAAGTTCATCTGTAAAATGAAAGCAATTCCTGATTCCGTATTGCTTTAAGAACAGAACAACTAATTTGAAATGAAGCTCATTCTAACATCAAAATGGCAAAAAGTCACGCACTTCAATGTGACGTACCTTGGACATATTCAAAGTACTGTACCATGGACATATCCGAGGACCTTCGGCATATACTTTCCAAATTGTAGTACTATTCTATTTGAGGTACTCTGTTTATCATTACAAATAAATGTGAGTTATCGATGACTTCAAAATATTATTTTCAAAACAAACAAAAAATGCCACGAAGTGCAACCGATGTCTAGAGAAAACTTGTAATCAAGGAGAACAAAAGCCATAGCTGTGGTGTTGAAAACACAGATTACAATTTATGGGATTTTTTAGTTTTATTATATTATTTATTATTATATTTATCTGCTTACACTTATGACGACCAATACATGAAAAAGGATCTCAATTCTCAGATCATTTGATAGAAGATACTACTATATTTGCAATTGACAAGAACGATTTTATGAAGCTTCCGCATCCAGTTCCTACCGGAGGACCAGTTTGACGGCTTCAAAAGTTTACATTTGAAATTGATTTATCCAGCATTTGTTAAACCTTCTTTCTAAACTTTCTTAATAGAGATTGTGTACATCTGAAAATGTTAATTGTGCCTTATTTCGTCTTAAGACATTAATGTTTACTTAAAAGTTAATGAACAACTTTGTTTTTCCAAATACGTTGCCATTTTCCCAACGTAATTACGAAGGGACAACGTACCTGTGACCAACACGTGTGTTGTATCTCGGTCCTAATAACACATTTTTTAAATTTGCAAATAAATCAATGATGTAAGAATATGTGCTTGAAAAAAATATGAGAGATGCGTAAAGCTCTAGAGTATCCAGAAAAAATATTTTGGTCAATTTTTAGCGTCAAAATGGGTCCGAGGTACAACACTTTCCCCTACTTCAAGTTCGTAGAATGGCAAGAAAGTAAAAAAAGAAATACAACATTTTAAAATAATTAGCTAATGATGTAGATTTAATAAAAAGTAAAATTAAAAGATTCTATTTTTTATGTGAAACCCGGATTTTAATGAAGGAAAATGTTTTATTCCGACAGTGATGTAGATGAATTTTGGAAGCTGCGGTGAGATGGTAGTTACAGATTTTTTCTTGTTGATTTACAAACACCACCGAATACCACCATGGTGATTACATAATTTTCCTTATTGATTTGTAAATGCCACTATTGACTATTTTATACTGGTCTTCCCATTTTGTGATGAATTTGAAATATATTATATACATGACTATTTTCAACTTTTTTACCAGTAGTTAGATGCCAGGCAATTTATGATGGCAAAGAAAATTATGTATTTTAGGCTTCATGAAGATAGAAAATAATTTTGTGAATTGCTTCAGAAGATATAGGCCCGATTGATTACAATGGGGGCGCAAGAAAATATATGTGTCTAAAAATGTTTTTGTAAGTTAGCACTCATGTATTTGTAGAGGCCTATGTAGGATTGTATTTTAAATAATGGTAGTACACCGTACAATCTTTACGAAGATATTAGGTAACAAATGGCACAAGTAGGCGGAGGTCAAGTAGAAGGAAGTAGGCATGAAGAGGTCAATTATACAAGTTTGTTATCACAAGGAGATGTCAACCATACCACTTGAGCAATTTCTCTGCCAGAGTTCCTAAAAGCACAGCCATTTTCACCCATGTCCCAACTTTACGTGCATAGAGAGGAATCCATAATTTTTCCCACAATGTTTCCGCCGTCATAAGAAATGCCGAATGGGATTATCGTAAGGAAGAAGGGGAGCAACATGAAAGAAACGGAATAATAATGGGGACGAGACGGCGGCGGGCGCGACGGAGCGAGAAAAGGGGTTGGGAGGTATCACGAAAACGAAAAAAATTAAAAAGTCAAGTAGGGCGCTTTCGCTGGGGAGGCCCCGACGATGGTGGTTGTGATGGCACAGGCACTCAGAGATGTAGATGGGCGAGGAGGAGGAGTTTGTGAAGGCTGTAGTAATGACGGTAGGCGGTAGGAATGGCACAGTCTACGACGGGGACCTAGCGGTGAAAATGGCGTCGAAGCAAGAGGACTGGAAGCTGGTTAGCGACGAAGGCGGCGACGGTGGCAGCTGCAGCGACTGCAACGCTGAATTGATTTCTTAGAGTTTCTCGGCATGTCAACCACTATTATTATTTGTCCCATAAATATAGTGCACTGTATATCCCGATGACGGCGGTGTTCCTCCTCACGACACGAAACCCTGCGCCGATCTACACAGCTAGCTTACGTGATTTCCACCCGCAGGTTTCTCCCCCAGCCGGACGAAGCTCTGAGCTTCTGACTGACTTCCCAACAAGTGCGGTAGTGGAGTACTCCTTGTGTGTACAGAGGCAAGAATGAGTAACGAATGATCGCGCCCAGTCCGTGCCACTTTTTAGGTACTGCTGCGGCTCTCGAATAATATTGATGAAAGAAACCACGGAAAACTACCAATCAGAGCAGCAGATCGCTAGAATTACCATTTAGGTAACGGTTCAATCCGATCTGACTACGTAGTCAGCTTCGAAAATCCTCTGCCAACGGGACTCGAACCCAAAGACCTAAAGGAGCGAGGATCAGGAGAGGCTAGAGAGGCAGCTAGCAGAGCTGGCACGGGCCAACGCAACGCAGCCAGTGCGGCCGTGACGACGAAGGCGGCGGTGGAAGTGGCGGCAAGGCGTCGACGGCGGCGGCGGCGGCGGCGGGCGCGGGTGGCAGGAGCGGGGGCGACGGCGCGGCGGGCCTTCTCGTGACAGGCGCAACCTTTTTAAAGAATCGCCGGAAGTGGATGTTGAGGCGGCGTTGCAGTAGTTCCGATGAGGACCGGAAGAGGGCGCCGCCGCGCCGGGGGCAGCGCGGAGGCGGCGCAGATGGCGGGGGCGCGGGCGACTGCCGGGGCGAGGGGTCGCCAGGTACCCGACACCCCGTTCCGCGCCCCGTAGGCGGATGTCGGAAGCCGGCCAGATTTTTAAAAGGTATTTTGCCTCGAAAGCGGAGGTGGTGGAAGCGGCGCCGCTGGGGGCGGAGCTGGCGGAAGCGGCGGTGGAGGGCGAT
This sequence comes from Acheta domesticus, assembly GCA_031308135.1. NCBI lineage: Eukaryota > Metazoa > Arthropoda > Insecta > Orthoptera > Gryllidae > Acheta > Acheta domesticus. The sequence continues at coordinate 251,823,163 of JAHLJT010000631.1, forward strand.
AGAGGGCGCACGGAGGACGGTGGGAGGGAACGCTGTTCTTACTGGGCACAAAAGATGGTGCGAAGTGGCCATTAAAATCCTTTGAATTTAATGGAGAGAGGGAGAGAAAGAGAGAGAGAGGGAGAGAAGGCGAGAGCGAAGAAGAGAGGAGAGAGAGGGAGGGAGAGAGGGAAGGAGAGAGAGGGGGTGGGAGAGGGGGAGGGAGAGAGCGTCCCAATAGTGACGAAATCGAAGAGGGAACGGAGTTAGGTTAAAATGAATATTTTATTTTTTTATGAATTACCTGCCATTTTATTAAAATTAAATTTGTAAAATAATGTGGAATGTTATTAAAACAAAGAATTTTAAATTTGGTAATTTTTGTATAGTTAATAACAAACTAAAGGATGTTTAATAATTAATCATTTATCTTCTTTTATATTTAAAAAACATACAATTTAACTCAGATTTTTGCTGCAGTTTTGTTACTGCACATTTAGGCAATTTCCTAAAGTGGAAAATTGATGCCAAATGGTGGCAATTTAACTTTTGTATTCTTGATTTCTCTATATTGTTCTAAAGCAACATTTACTAATGTTTCAAGCTATTGGTGTAATATTTAATGTAAATTGTTGTATTTTCAGCTTGCATTTAAAGCAGTTGTGTAAAATTTAAGATGAATTATTGTATTAACTTGTTATTTGCATTTTCAGCCATTGTTATCAAAATTATTGTCTAAAGTAAATGTTTATTTTTATTGAATTGATTCATAATAAATGTCAATTGTTATTTGGAAGTTTGTTCATGTATATTTCACGCTGCTAGTTTTAACTAAGAGTACCGTAGCACCTAGCTTCAGACGGATACCTGCAACGAGTTTTAAAAAGCTCTATTTGAAGTGAAAAATCGATAAGCCTGGAGGTTTTCTTGTTACCTCGCTCTTTTCCTGAAAGCGCGTAGTCACAGTCCTTTTCCCTTTCTCCTTTTCACTCCGAGTCTGGCTCAGGGAATCAAAATTATTAATTTTTCATTTGCCACGTGTTAATGGCTGGCGACCGCATTAAAGTTCTCTGTTTCCAAAACAGATTTCGCCCGTCAGTTTATAACATTAAAATTGGCGACCGTGACAGAACTCTGTCGCTGTCATTTAACAACAGCAAACTTCCAAATTTGTAACATTGTTTAATCATCTTGTATTTTTTCAGTGGCTGAGTTCCCGATCTCTGTCATCAGACCTACAATGTAAAACTATAAATCTGTGTTTCTTAATTTTCGAATACTTCAGTATGTCGGCCTCTGAACCTGCCGCCTCTCTAAACGAGGAAGAAGACCTCGCCACGCGTACAAGGGCGCAAAAAATAGATGGCTACTCCAAGTCTCGCATTCACTACAAAGGCCGTCGAAAATTTCGTCACTGCAAAGGCCGTCGGGCCTTCGAAAATTTCCTCAACTCTGGAGGTGACGTAAGTCGTACGCCTGCTCGCATTGAGCAGCTTAAGCAAACTTATTTAGCATTACTTATTACAATTAATTACAATTAAACTTTTTAGTATTTAAGCAGTGCAAATTAAATTAGATCCATTTGCCGATGGTTAGCCCGGCACGGAGCGTCAGGATTTCGATGACAGATACTTCGAATTGCTAACTACGGCGACGAATTTGTAAGAAGATTTAAATCTAGGACTTCAGGGGCGCTTCACTCATCGCCAGGGCCTTCGGGTGTAAATGTGCACGGAGTGCAAGACCAAAGCACCGCTCCGGTGCCCACCCAATGATCAGTACGCCTACGCGTCCGGATTCAAATCCGTTCAGGCACAGTCCGCTCTTCTCATTCCGCCCCCTAGTGTAGGATCTGATACCACTCGCACGCCAATGCCCTCGTCCAGCGACGACGAAATTCCTGTCCACAACCAGCCATCGCAGTCATCATAGGTTTTCAGCGAGGCCCGAGGCTACCTATGATAAGTAGAGACCGGAAAAATATGTAGTATAAAACGTCAAAATATGTACATAAATATGTAATGAAGATAGTAAGAATATGTAATAAATATGTAAAATCGGTTATAAGTATGTAATATTTAAATACACTAATAATAAAATACATTTACGTAATACGAAATTAGATTTATAAAAACTGCTCACTTCACATCATACAACTTTCTCGTCAGTAGAAAAAGCTTCGTCTGTTGTAATCCAGGACCGTAGTTTAGCAGCCGGACTAATCGCAATAGAAGCCACCACACTAACTGGCGAGATCTACTACCAGCAAACATACACTGTAGCATCTTCATCGACGCAGTCCTCTCAGGCTTCCCCAATAATGAAGGAAAAATGCTGATATTTAAAAAAAATACATCTTTTCATCAAAAATATGGAATTAAATAGAAGAAAATTGATAAAATAATAAAATATATTGTGAAAAGAGCAAAATATGTAAAATATGTAATATAGTACTAAATATGTAAAAATATGTAACAAAAAATTCGATATTGCATTAGGAGGGCTATGATTCGCCAAGATTACAATTTTGGGAACGGAAAGACAAAAAATATGTAATTACATAAAATATCCGGTCTCTAATGATAAGAATACCGGTCTTCTCCGGGAATAAAGCCGAGTGGGATCATTTCTATTCCTTGTTCGAATCTATCATT
>JAHLJT010000631.1:251826795-251858133 GCA_031308135.1 Acheta domesticus
AAAATCTCCAAGAACTAAAGTGTATCAATGAAAATGTATTAAAAGTACAATATTGATTGTGAATATGGATATTTTGTAGTTCTTTAATTTATATTAAAAATAAGTAAATAAATATTTTTAATACTAAATTATTACAAAGTTTGCAGAATTTACGTGTAAACAAAATAAAAACTAAATATTATATGAGCGTGACGCCATCGTAAATGCCGAACTCGAGTCAACCTGTAGCACCGAGAAGCGAGGAACTAGTTTCAAATTGATTCCAAAAAATCGAGGAAGAAGCAGCAAGTTGACATATCTATATTTTACAACATGGATTAACGGCTAAGGTTGTCCTCTAGACTCTTGTCGAAGGTTTAGCCGCTAGACTTTTGCCGTAAACCATTTTTTTGGTGTCATGAAACCACAAAGTATGGATTATAATTACGCAATATATTAGAGGACGTAATTTACTACATACAGAACCAAGCTTTATTAATTTTCCTCGATATCAGGGATCCACAAAACGTGTTTTTTCTGCCGAAAAATCGCGTTTTCTGCTGCAGCATTACACTTTCTCTATCTGTTAGTAGTAAACGAGAAGTAATATAAATAATCTTTCTCGATAATCGCATCTAGTCTTTTAGTATTTTTTGTGGCATTGCGTTTTCGGGTATATTATGCACACACAGATCGACATAGACTCGTTTTTAATGTGTTTGAATCTATACCTATAATAAGCGTTGAGTTTTTAATTAAATAGAGAAAGTTGTAATTGTAAGTGATGTAAATGATACGTTTTGTAGGATTATAAACATAATTTAAACGTTACGATTTGTTTATGTTTCTTATAATGGAGTATTCATTTGGAGCAATCAATTAATTTTAAAGTTGTGTTGTAAAACCGAGCGCAGAACTAAAATAAGCTGTGACCGTGCTTGTGATACTCCAAAATGCACTCTGAATCTTTGTGCGAGGTAACACATTCACTTTGATGATTGTCATGTCGGTTTGAATTGAGCAAAAAGGAAATGCGGACCTTCTGTGCATTGCGCACATGCTGATTGCACGACGGTTAAAGCCCACTTGCTCGCGTCAATAACTCCCCTAATTCATTAGCCACTTTGTCAGGTCTGTAGTGGACACAGGAAACAATACATTGTTGAGCTAAAACAGCTGCTAAAGTCATCAAGGGCAACGTCGAGGTGCCAGAAGCCGTTAGCGAAAAAAGAACTGCGTGGACCGTGGCGGCTCCCGGCTGATACTTTGACGTCCGCTCCTCGTTTTCGGCCGAAAACGCAACGAGTGAGAACGGGAGACAGAGAAAGAGACACCTTCGTCGAGATTTTTCCCCGACTTCGCTTGCAGAGCGCGCTCGCAGCAGCCGCGCTGCCATCTGGTGGCCAGCACGAGAGTTACTACGGCTTGTGAGGCGGCGAGTGGGGCGCTCCGTTCCGCGCCGCGGCAGGCGCCGGCGCGACCGCCGGCTCGGCTCGGCGCGGCGCGGCCCGGCCCGGCCCGAGCGAATCCCGGCAACGGCAACGGATCTCGTTAGCCGCTATGACGCCCCGGCGTTCGCTCGGGATTATTCCTGCGTGCGAAAACTTCGCCGAAAGCCCAGATACGAACTTCGTATCGCGCTCGTTCGCTCGAAAAGAAAAGAGAAGGAGAGAAGAGAGATGATGAAGTTGATGCGGTTCGCGAGACGAAATCTGCGCGGTGGAAAAATGGAATGCCGTCATGGGCGGCGGGCCTGATTAAATGTAAATAACGCTTTATCTCGGCGGCAGCAGCACGTGTCCTTTCTTGAAAAGCGCTCTGCGGGGAGCCCTAGGGTTATCAGATAATTAACACACGGCGGAGAGTGACGGAACGGTGGCGAGACGGCCTGGGCGTGGCCGCGCGACGCCCGCACTTCCGTCGCCGTCGCCTCCCGCGGCCCCCGCGTCACGCGCGTGACCTGCCGTGCATTCGCGCCAGCAGTCACCGCCCAACGCACTTCAAGAGGACCTTTGACTCGGGGCGCTGCTTTCGCCAGCCATTAAATCTGCATATACAGGTTTCCAACGAAACTTCGAAAATAAGCTCTTAAGGCAATTTGAAGCCTATTTTGTCTGATATACTCCTTCGATATTCGAATGGCTGAGCCGAAATAAGCACTCAAAAAGTTGGTTTGAAAAAATACTTTCTACGCAAAAAAAGTGCATTTCAGAAGTAAGTAAACACTACAGGAACATGCAAATTGTTTATTATTTACCAAAGAAATGAATACATTTGTTTACAAAGAAAAATTAACACAGAAATTTAAAAAAAGCAATTGAATTGTGAAAATTGGGTTGGTTTTCGTTGTTTCCTCCCTGAATACTCCGTACACAAAAAAATTAAGAAAAGACATCACATTGTTCAAGCTATTTTAATGATTTTTCAGATATATTTAAGAGTGGATCAACTAGGAATCTTATCATAACATCTGATGGTCTGCTATCCTCGTTTAGTGATACCCAGGAGAATCCACTGAGATCTCATCTGTAATCGAACTATAAAATGTTTACGAGGACCCACAGTTGCATAAAATCAAAACAAAAATGTGTCGCATACCGATATCGCGATACTACAAAGAAATCACATATTGAATTTGAAATGTAGACATGTTTCATGTTTCATTCTGTCGTACAAAATTATAAATGCAGGTGTACCTACTTACTTCAGTCACAATGTATACATCGTAAAACTAGAAGATTCCTGAAATACTTACCAAATTCCGAAAAGAAACATATTTTTACAATGAATCTTATTTACTAGCAACGACCAGAGAGTGGAATAATGTTCGAGTAAATGTTAGAAAGTGTAAAACACTGCGACAGTTAAAAAACATTTAAAATATTCTATTTATGAGCTCTTATGATATGATGTGAAAAGGTGCTGAAAATTCAAGTTCGTAAGAAAAGATGTAATGATTTATTTCGCATTTTAAATATAATTTATCTTTCGAATATCTTTTAAGCATATGCGTGAACAGTCCAAAAGAAGATACTTCCGTATCCCTTTTCCATTAAGCTTGTTAAATTACCCTTGACATATTTTACTTTACTATTTTACGATAATTAAAACATTCTTCAATGCCAATAAAATTACAAAACTAATTTTATGTTGAACCATTTACTGGGTTGCCACATGCCTTGGAAGGCTTTTCTCCCAAATGCCGCATAGTAATTTTCCAAATTGTTAGATTAAAAGGGAGTACATCAGGGATTGAACACATTAAGGCAAATAAAATAATTTATTACGGGTACTGGGCCCGTTTCAAAAATTTTCAGGGGGTCCATGGCTCGGGCCGACCTGCATCCATAGTCCCCCTGAGCAGACCAATTCTCTTAAATTATTTGTTAGTTTAAATTATATACAGTATTATTACTTGAAATTAAGTACGTTTGATTATCTTTATTTTCATGTTCTCTTTTTTTAATTCATTACAGTTCATTACTGTTTACTAGTCTTCACTCTGACTGAAGGCATATTATCCTCTAAAATTCTGAATTAAAATCGGCTCTATGCCCTTGTCCTGTTCGGGTAGATGAGAGACCTCATATTTTCATTAATCTTTTATATTTGACATTTTGTGTGAAAATTTTGTTCCACGTCGCTAAAATTAATATTTTTTTACAATTTCTTTTTCTCATACTGTCACGTTCAGTATTTCTTGTATCAATAATGTTTTTTAAAGTTCTTTGAAATATTTTATGTTGTTTCACAGTGTTGAAAGCTTGCATACTTCCTGTTTTCCATGCTTTTCCCTCGCCGCGGCGCGGCGCTTAAGGCAAATGCTGGGTCGTTACTTTTGCTGTTCTGAGCCTAGGGATAAGACATTTTCACGTTATGTATTATAATTTATAGCACTTCTAAACATATCTTAAAAATCCTTATTTCAATTTTACATATACACATTTTTGTATTACAAGGTTAGAGCGGGTCTGATGGCACAATTTTGTATTTGATTTTATTGTATGATGGATTTGTATTAAGTCTCGTCAAATTAATAAAGTCACTATTATTATTATTATTATTATTATTATTATTATTATTATTATTATTTTTAATGATTACATTTCTGGTTCATCGGAAGACCTAGTTTTCAAATAATAATGGTATTTTTCGCCAAGTTCATTATTTGGTATTATGTTGGTTAATTATCTACTTGTGGAAATGTTCGGACAATGTATGTAGTATTCAGAATATCGGATGTCTGCATCAATTTTTATGCATGTATTCTGAAGAGTTATCAATTTTTGAATATTTTCTTTGCCGTGTTTTTCTAAGAGATTGGGTCTGAAGGTGATGGAAAAAAATGAATATTCTGGTGTTCTTTAATTTTACACGCCTGCTCGCTGAACCTTATTCTTTTTTAGAGCCATTTTGCGAGATCATGTTGGAAAGGTCAGCAACATCAGAAAGAAACGTGGTTTTTGGCTTCTTGAGAGTACTGATCAATGGTGTTTCAAAATCGAAATAAAATTTTTGCCTCCAACTTTTAATTTTCCAACATAGGATCTGGTTTGTATGTGTCTTAAGGGGCATGGCAATGACTAAAATTATGGCTAATTGCATTTTGTTGGTGGTCTTGCTTTTATTTTTCTGTTAAAAAGGTAAGTTTTTTAGGAGTGTACTAATGGTGTGGATGTAGAGGGTAAGATTTTTATCTGCTATTGCTTTACGCATCAATTACAACTTATGCTTCTTGAGGAAGTGTTCCTGGAGTGAAGTAATTTGTTTTGAGCGAGGTTCCTGGAAGTCAGTTATGCTCCTCCCACCTACATAGGCTTCTAGGCAGCGTAAACCGTTGTAAAGTTGACTTTGGAGTCATACTTTTTGAATTTTGTCATTGTTGAACGAAATAGTCTTTGAAGATTTTGGAGATAAAATGTCACAAATAATGTTGATTTGTTAAAAGAAGAATGAATTTACCTCAAAGCAGACAATAGTATGGAATGTAGGATGAATGCAATAGGATGGAATCGAATCTGTGGACACATTGCAAAAACCACCGTGATAAGTTTGTGGAAAAGAATTGTTTTAATACATTTATTCTGACGCCATGCAAAAGAAGAATTGTAAAATGATGCTTTTTAATATTCACGTTAACGTTAAATACTAGCGTGCAATGCATCAAAATGTCGATGTTGTGTTATTGATTAAAATTGACATTTTATGTCCATAGTACACAAATAGTTTTTTCTAAAGAACAAAAAAATAAAAATAAGTGAACCTGTGCTTTTGTTCGTCGCAGGTACTGTATATGTATAATAAAATTCAATATTTTCCATTCAATTTTACTTATTACTGACATTCGTATTAAGAACTTACATAGTCCTCTCAATTTTCACAAAATCGTTTTACCTCGTCTGCTTCTTCACATCGCAGACTCCTTTCCTGCTCACGTTTTCTAATCAATTCCTTGTTTTTGTGAGACGTTGTAACCAACTTTGTAAACAAAATATTGTTAACTTGAAATCTACTGTTATTACACACTTATTTGATCACAACCGAAATTTTAGATCTCAATAACCTCTCAATACAGAATTTCAAAACCTAAGATAAAATTGATCTTGATGGTTTAAAATGAGAGGTTATCAGATTTCTACAATTGCATTTTCATACCAACCAATACAAGTTTCAATGTAGAAAAAGTTCATTACTCCATATCGTGTTGAATGAAGCAGGTGTGTGCTCGTGATAAATATAGCAAAAGTAAATATAGTTTCGGTCGTTAAATGCAGTTAAACCTTAAAAGGCCCATATACCGTAATTGAAGAGAGAATTGCATCCATTGCGTTATGATTTTTCTATTCCTTCAAATCCACTTAGCGTCATGTATATATTTTGCCATACATATCTACCTGAAATATGTCATTATACAGGAAATATGTCAAGATCCATTATGTAATAATGGAGGAATAGAATAGTAACACACTATGTGTGTTTTTAGCTTAAACATGTATTTATTTTGCCACATATTACATTGTTTTATTCTGAAATGTTACGAACGAAAAATATTCTGCCAAACCATAGAATTTCATTAACACAGCTTGTGAGACTATGTAACCTATTTTTGAAGGAATGAGAATATTTTTCATTGAAGGAGGAGTGTTCTGCGGCCGGAGTCAGATACTTGGCTGTTCGAGAGACGCCGCGTAGGCACAGATATATAGAACTAGATTGGCAGTGCTACCTCCGCAAGTGAAGCCAAGCGGGTGAAGGTAAGGTGGCGGCGCGCGCAACGTTTAATTTATATGAGTAGCTTGATCTATATTTATTTGCCAACCGCAGTTCTTTCATTCTTCAAAATGAAAATATCAATTTTATTACTGTAATAATTACTCTAAATTGCGTTTTATCAGCCAGGAAATAATGATCTAGTGTAATCATGTTACAACCAACCATTAGTACAGATATACTATATTATTTTCATTCAGCGCACAGAGATGAGAAAAGCAATGTTTTACATGCCACTTATTTGTTAATTTTTTTCCTACGGAATTTCCCTACTAATGTTGTTTCCAGGGCCATCTTTAGGCACAGGCAGACGAGGCTCGTGCCTCAGGGCCCCCCACAGATAATAAAAAATATATAACAAAACTGAACTAGTGGTGCTAGAACAGCACGTACTTTCCCGAATTATAAAAAACAGCTACGCAATATTAAGATATTGCATTTTCTGCGCTACTAACATCCTTAGCTATTGAATTTTTCATTCATGTCGCACAAATAATTATATCCATCAAATTTCAGTATTGCTGAATGGCTGGTTAATATCAAAGGCAATGTTTTCCAGGAGTGAGGATTTTTTTATTTGCTCCCAGAAGACACACAGCAATGTAAGAACTCGTGGTGGCTAATCGCGCGTTGTCGCCTCGTCGCACGCCTCTAGATGTTATCGCAACTCGTAACAATGACATGTACTTAATTCCCAGGAATGAGCGCTAAGCGGAATTCATTGTAGCCTCCGCATTGCGACAAGTTAAAGTGTGAGGAAGCAAAAATTGAATTAATATTGGTATTTCCAATAACAAATTATATTTAAATCAATTATTTTTATTTTCCTTATACATACGTATATACGTAGTATATTTTACTTTTCCGTATATGCACGTATATACGGAGTATTGTAAGAAGTGGCCGACATTTTTGTTTTAATTTTTGCAAAACCAGGCATTTTAACGAACATGAGACACGCACCATTCTCTTAAGCTACCTTTATGCTATCTAAGGTCCCAATTTAATCAAAATTTGTTGTGAGGTGTCTAAGAAAAAAAATGGCTTAAAGGAAATAAAATTGCACATGTTTTGAAACAGCATATCGCAAAAAATACTCATGTTTTCGAAAATCTTGACATGACGTTATTAAAAGATCTGTTTTTTATGAACATATTTCATTAAGAAAAAAATTGTATCTTCACAATTGTAGCTGTAGGAAGACTCCGAAAAAATTTTGATTTTTTTTCAATTTTCCCAAAAACCAGAGTTTTCAACCAACATGAGACCTATGCCATTCTCTTAAACGATATTTAGACTACCTGACAAAAAAATTTAGTCAAATCGTCTGGAGCCGTTTTTTTGAAAATGTCCCCGGGGCTTCATGTAAGTACCTCCCAAAATTAAAATATCCGGTTTCAAATTCCAGGGGTCACGACATCAGTCAGATCGATCGGGGAATATCAATTTTGGAGTAAATCGGCTGAAACAGTTTAGTCGCTAGCGTTGTTCACAAGACAGACGGACCAACAGACGTTTGCCGCCAATCGATTTTTTCGGTATGAAGGAGCTATAAAACGTGGATTTTGACTACACCACGTGTTGGAGGATTTTTTTCTTAATTTGGCAGCTCGATTTATCCGCTTTTTCGTTACCAGGGCCCTGTAATAAGAGTTTTTCTGTCGAAAATCCGCCGTTTTTTCGCGCAGCATTACAAAACTTTCCTTATACATATACGTATTCGGGAAAGTAAAAACTGTAATATTTACTACATATATATTTATTAACTTAAATATATTGAGTGGAACCAATATAGACTGCATCTGAATTAATTTATGTTCACGATTAAAGTAATATTATATATTTCTAACATCAACGATACGAATGTCGAGAGATTAATAAAATATGTCACTTATAATTTGATCAGTTCACTTTTCGAAGTCTGTCGCCATGTCAAACAGCTGTCTACAAAGAATGGTTCTTTCTAACAATGTACATGTTTAACAAAAATGCGCGCTCTTTCATAGAAATTTACCGACGACCTTCGTATTGCTTGGCAGCAATCGGCAAATATTGAAAATGAATTTAGTTCGCAGTCAGAAATCGAATGAAGAGCAAGTGCAATACAGTGTTAAGTGTTATAAGTATAATATAAAATACAACATCTTTACATAATTAACATCTGAAAGGTTTATCATATCATTTGAACCCACGACGGAACACACTAAAAAATGTAAGTTTAAGATACTTTTAATTACTTTTAATGTATAATTTGGTAAGCCACAATGTTTATTTATTGTAATAAAATTATATTTTTATAACTAATAAATAACAATACTGTAACACAATAATTAATGAATTTAAAAATTGATTAAAGGATACTAAAAAGTGTATAATTTATTATATTATAATTTGTATAATAAAGTTTCATGGTTGAAAATTAAGAGTATTTAAGAATTATATATTAACGAATCAATCATTTAGACAAAAATATTATTTTAAATACAAATATGATAACATATAACAAGTGTAAATGAATAAAAAAATCAATATGATTAAGAAATATCAACCCAATTTTTAACATGCGAAGTGACATTATAAAAAATTGAAAGCACCGAAAATGTTTGCTTTTGTGAACTGTGAATTTGACGCATGCAGAAAGTATCTGTAAATAAACTAATTTGTATAACAGTATATTGTATTTTCCTTTAGAGTTCATTGTATTTCATTTTACTTATTGGTTTTCATTGGTACCATGTCGAAACGCACATATCCAAGCGGTGCATCTAAGAGAAAAAAAAAAGCGATTGAGGAGAACGAAAGGATTAAAAAAATTACCCAAACTGACATCTTTCTTTACAAAATCAGTAAATCCATGTATATCTTCAAATGACACACCAGAAATTATTTTGGACATACCGAATGAAATTAATCGATCAGAAACCCAGAAAATGGAGCCAGAATCAGGTACCTCCGAAGGCAGTTCTCATCTGGAAGATGTTTCATTGCATGAGAAATGTTTCTCACCTGAAAATATAGGTGATGCTCTGACTTCTTGAAAAGTATCCAGGTGCACATCAAACGATTCCGGCGAATGGAATAAGATAAGTGAAGAAGATCGATGTTTTTGGATTCAGAAAGGACCTATGTTTTTTCAAAATAAAGATTGTGATTTTTCAAAAACAGCGAGAAAGTACGAAGATGGAAATGGGAAAATTGTAATTAGACATCTTACTAAATCTGTGTTTACACGTAAATTGCAAAACAGTGAAACTGTCTAGATCATGGCTTCTATTTTCGCCATCTAAAAATGCGTTATACTGTTTAGCATGCCGTCTTTTTGCATCTTCCGATTCGGCATTTAATTCCCCGGACGGTTTTCACGACGGGAAAAATTTGAACCGTGCAATTACTGAACACGAAAACAGTTCGCGGTATAGATATGCAACTGGATTACATTGTTCGAAGTAAGAAAGTGGGTACTGTAAATGAATCAATACTTGTCCAATTCAATGAAGATGTCAGTTATTGGAAAAGTGTTTTGATTAGAATTGTTGAAACAATCAAATTTTTTGCTGACCGCGGACTGCCGATTCGTGGTGATAGTGAAATAATTGGTTCTCAGCAGAATGGAAATTATTTGGGTTGTTTAGAACTAGTTAGCAAATTTGATCCATTTCTTAAAGAGCATTTGAACAAATATGGTAATCCAGGAAAAGGATTCGTGTCGTATTTATCAAGCAATGAGTTTATTGAGATTATGGGTAAACAAGTAAAACTAAAATACTCTCTGAGTTGAAACAGGCCAAGTATTATTCAGTTAGTATTGATTCTACTCCAGATTGTAGCCATGTTGATCAGTTAACATTTATGATTCGATATGTGAAAGATAATACACCGATTGAACGGTTTTTAGAGTTCATACCTATTCAAGAACATGGTTCCGATATTTAACAAATGCGGTTTTAGCTTTTCTCGAAAATAATCAGATATCAATTAATGATTGCCGCGGTCAAACTTATGACAATGCCGCGAATATGACAGGTGCGTACTCAGGACTACAAGCAAGATTGCGTCAATTATGTGAATACGCTATTTTCATTCCTTGTGCTGGACATTCGCTGAATTTAGTCGGGGCTAAAGCTGCTGGTTGCGTGATGATAGCAACGAGTTATTTCTAACTTGTACAACTTCTTTTCGGGTTCAACACATCGTTGGGATATATTAAAAAAATTCTCGGGAAAATATCAAGTAGTAAAAGGTTTATCTGATACTAGGTGGTCTGCTAGATACGATGCAGTTTCAGCTTTAAAATGTGGTTATTCTCAGATTATATTAACTTTGGAATTTATTGAAAATAATAAGAAAACCCAGCAGAAACGTAAAAAGAAGCCTACAGTATAGCTAAGAAAATGAAAAAATTAGAGAATATTATTTTAACCGAAGTCCGGAGTGCTGTACTTTTAAAAGTCAATGAAACGAACAAACCGTTGCAAAAAGAAAATCTTTTATTGGATGTTGCTTCAAAGCTGATATCATCATTGATCAATTGTTTGCATGTCATGAGAAATGAATTTGATAACTTTGAAACAATCGCCAAAGAAAAGTTTCCCGATTCAGAATATCAAAATTCGTGTGTAACAAACAGAAGTTCTCGTATAACTTATTTTGACTCAGAAACAGACGAAGTCATCTTTTCTGCCAAAGAAAAATTTAAATTACAAACTTATATTCTTTTTATCGACACAATAAGTGAATTGGATAGAAGAGCTGAATCATACAATATTATAAGTAAACGATTTCAATTTTTATCAGAATTAAAACTTATTGATGAGAAAGAATTGTCTAATAAATGTAAACACTTTGTTGAGTTTTATAACACAGATGTCAATGAACAAGAGCTCATATCGGAGTGTTTTCAATTTCAACATTATCTTCGCATTGAAAATCCGACAAACAGCACCGTATCTTTGGTAGAAATGTATAAATTGTTAAAAAAAGATAATCTTGAAGAGTCATTTCCTAACATTGAAATCGCATTAAGAATTTTCTTAACGTTAATGGTCACTAATTGTACGGGTGAACGCTCATTTTCAAAGCTGAAGTATATAAAAAATGAATTAAGAAGTAATATGTTCAAGAACGACTTTCTTCGGTAGCTTTATTAAACATTGAGTACGATATTTCGAACGAATTGATCTTCGACGATGTAATTGACGACTTCGTGCGTGAGAAACTACGTAAAGTACCATTGACAAATGCTTAGTTTGTTTTTTACTTAGATCTTATTATGTATATATTGCTTGTGTTGTTTTTTTATCATATTTTATCATGTTACTATTATTAGAATTATTAGTAAAATATTACTATAGAAAATACAGAGATTAAAGATACTATTTAATTCCGTTTATCTAGTTTTATCACAAATCCTTCCTTACCTTAAAAAGAGGAATCAAAATGCTTATTAACTGTGTAATATTCAATTTTTAATAACTTATGATCGCCAGAACGTAATTTGTTGAACTAAGAATTAGGGGCCCCGAAATCTCTGAGTGCCTCGGGTACTTTCAAACCCAAAGACGGCCCTGGTTGTTTCCAATCGTAAACTGACTATTTAATTCTTGAACTAATTATGTTGGCACTAATGAAGTCTAAGGTGTTTGTGCAGCGCTCAAAAATGTGTAATTTGTCAGGTAATGTAAACAACGCAATTGAGGTTATGAAGGTGCAATGGTTACGAACACATAACAATATTTAGAATGTCATATGCTAAAGGACTCCGCTTAAAATGAAACCCAAGTATCAGACAGGGGTTCAATTTATTACGATTATTACTTGTAACTCTAAAAGCAGTTTGAAAATACAACTCAACTGCTTTGCACTTACTACGTACAGCGCCTAGAAACGGGATGATAGAAAGATGGCGTCACACGCAGTTTCTTGGCTTCAGTGCTACCCTAGCGTCCAGCATAGGCATTAGCATTGGCAATAGGCAATTTACTATATATCTGTGGTCCTAGTCACATATACCAACATTTTCGCCAATATACTGCGAGCTGCCTTAGAGCGAAAACCGGGCGACGAAACGCGTCAGAACATGCGTTCTGCGAAAGGTAGTATGACCAAATACTATGGGGCAGGCAAGTTGAATTTTTTCCGACGACACTGCGCTCTAGCGGCAGCAATTCGCAATAATCCGGTGATCGAAGTAGAAGTGAGTATTGCCGCGTGTACAGTGAAAATAGGTATATCGCACAGGATTCTCGAATTATACATATTATTAATATATATCATATTAGACATAATGCTAATAACTATTACTTGCAGTTTTCAACCTATTGATGTCGGAATATTCCAACAGAAAAGTTTAAATAAAGGGAAGAAAGTTTTCATGTACATAGTGTAAAGGAAGTCTATGCGGAAATAAGACGGGTCTTATAATTTCTTTTAAGCAGCCATAGTTAGCATGCAGTCCTGATGGGATAATTAAGAATGGGCAAGGATTTGAAATGTTGGAAATCAAGTGCCCTTACCAGTGACGTAGCTAGGGGGCGCAAGGGGGGCTGCGCGCTCCGGGTGACACTATTCTAGGGGTTGCACCAATTAAAATATTTTATAGTTTGAATTATACAATTTAAATCATTTACTTAAAAATTTTATATATTAATCAAGGCTGATTTGGCTCTATTGTCAATAGAAAATGACATTGCAATAAAGATAGATTTTAATGAAATTATAAATATGTTTGCTGCCCTAAAATCTCGTAAAGATGTTTTATAAATAACTTACATTTGTTGATAAGTTGTTTAATTTTACACTATTTAAAAATTATATTGCAATTATTCTTAATTACATAGAATTTTTAATATACTATAAATAACTATTATGTGCAAATATGTTTGTATTTTTAATAAAATAATGTAAAATCTATGCAGCAATAGATACTTTTATACGTAAGTTATGGAGGGGTGACACCATTAGCTTTGCCCCAGGTGATACCAGCTGAAGCTACACCGCTGGCCCTTACTCATGTAAAAATCGTGCAGTAATTGACACGGAACAAAAATTGTATCTGTTCCGTATTTGGAATTTAATGAAACGGTGATTTAAAGTTAAAAGATTCTCATGATCATTATACTCAGCTTCACTTATCTAAATACATATTTGCAATACACATTTGTCATTTTTTTGTCTATTCATCAGTCGATCACGTTCATATTCTTGTTCATCGGAATGAAGATTTTTTATCATCTCTTATTCCCAAAATTGAAAATTTCTATTTTACTTATTTTATACCAGCTCTTGAAGCTAAATTATGAATCTTAAAAATCTTTGTAGCTGTCTAATTTAAGGACCGTTTTGTTTGAACGAAGTTTACATGATAATAAATATGAGAGTGTTTTATTTAGATTACACATTTCTTTACAATGTAAAGGACGCAGAAGCGGTCCTTGTTATTTGCTAGAACACAGACCATGTACATTAGTTTGTCCACATGTGCCATTAATGCTTTCTTTCCCACTCGCGATTTGGGAAACAATAAAATTCCAAATTAAGGTTTTTTAATTTTGCTCAGTGAGGAACACAACAATTTTTTGCGCCTTTCCTCTTCCTTTTACTCGCAGATTTACTCATTCTACTTTTTCTTTCTATGCATCAATTTACTCGAATACTTGCACTTCAACTTACGGTGGAATACAACTGCGGTCACCGGACAACTTACAACTTTCGTCACGAGATGTCACTTCGGGCTTTGCTTGTCTGCCCCATAAAGACAATACAAGACACTTCGCGATATATCGAGAAACACTGATGTACGCTCCATCTGGTGACAGAACCTGGTACACCCTAAGCTCAGTGCTCAGGTGGTGTTTGTTGTCTGCTTGATTTCTTTTCAGTTTATTGTCTTTCTGGTCGATTTCTGGAAAACATATTTTACAATATTATTCTCTACATGATTCTACGTATGGCAGGAAAAAATTTTGTAGTTTTGGGCTTGATTATAAAATACAGCAGAACTCGCGTTCGTTCTTCACATTTCCTCGTGATAAAATCAGATAAAAATTGAAAGAATCTTGAACATGAATGAAGCTAGTTTAATACAATTTGACTTCTCTTTGTAATAAAGTGCATTAAAAACTATAACATAACTAATTGGGAAACTACTTGCACATCGCCATTCCCAATTGAATCATGTGTAACGAACATTGCAGAAATGGATAACACTGAAGATATTCCTACAAGTTTAGTACCGGAAAAATGCTGAGTCCTATGTATGTGGCTAGTTGTGTAGTACTGTGCCATATGATGGTTGTAGAAATGCGTAACAGAATTTGGATGAAAAGTATAAATTAAGAAACTCGGATATTCCGATTAAACAGTATGTGAAATGCCACGCTTTTCTACCCAAATGTATTCGCTTTTAGTTTTCTAAGACTGAATATGTTTTCAATAAACACTTTTTAAATTATTTACGTCAAAGTAAACTTGACGTAAAAAAACAATTAATGCAAATCATTAATATTCACTTGCAGAATATTTTATGTAGGGGTGTAATAATCTGTATGAAAGCAGAGGTATCAATGTATTGATACAGTGCTTTTTAAAGGAAGTAAGTGGAAAAAAGGTCAATGTATCAGTGGAAGTATTATGGCAGAAAAAATCTTCCATTTGTAACAACTTTATTCGTGAAAATAATGTTCATTAAATGTTCAATGTTCTCATGTCCATTATAACACAGTGTACATTATAATTTTCCGTAATTTGAGCCCTTCTATATAATTAAATCACAGCGAGAGTAGGTAAAAATAAGTCTTATTTCGTTAGGTAGATTTAAAAATATTTGTTTCTTCCGTAAGAATTACATTGACATTTCTATTTGGCGCTACATTACCAGGTTCTGACATAGGATCGCTAGTGGGAACTTGTTTCCATCGGTTGCGTGGAAGAACGGGGAACTGTCCTATATTATCTCTATAGTATTTGGTATGACGGTCGAAATGTTGGCAACTGTGTCTAGGATGCGGCTGTAACATCTCAATTGTCAGAGAGTCACAGTTATTTTTTCATCGACTTCCCGTCGATCGCTTCTTGATAAATAATGGACTTTCTCAACAAGAAAATAAATAACAATTTCATTTCAAGACTTCTGACTACAGTTCACAACTTACAACTTCTTAAGCACTTGGCAGTTATTACTGCTAATGTCCCTACCATAACATGCCTACAGTTGCATAAACCCACATTCCTGTGGAATTGAGAAAGCTTTCGAACTTGCCTCCACGACCTCGCAGAGCATTCTGCTAGTTTATTTAGGATTATAATAATACCCCCATTGCTATATAATAATAACCCCTTGCTACATAATAATAACCCGTGTCTTTTAAAATGATCATTGGCAGTTTTTACTGTCTCGCTAGCCGCTACAGCGGTAGAGATAGTTATGTAATGTTGCGCGAAAAAAACGGCGAATTTTCGACAGAAAAATTCTTATTATAGGGCACTGGCAACGAAAAAGTGGGTAATACAAATGCTAAGTTTAGAAGAAAAAAATTCTAACACGTGGTGTAGCCAGAACGCATTTTTTGTGGGTCCTTGATACTTAAAAATCGATTGACAGCAAAACGGCTGTGCGGTTGTCTGTGCACAACGCTAGCGGCTAAACCATTTTTTCCCCTATTTTCTCCAACATTTATATTCCTCAATCGATCTGGCTGATGTCTCGGCCCTTGAATTTGAAAACCGATTCTTTAATTTTGGCGGTACTTTACATGAGGTCCCTGGGACATTTTCAAAAATATAGTCCATCGTTTCTTATTAAAATTTGTTGTTGGATAGTCTGAAGGACATTAAGAAAATGGTGTATGGTCTCAGTTGGTTGAAAACCCTGATTTTTCGAAAAATTGAAAAATTCCCATAAGGTTCCCTTATGGGAAAATACGACTTGCAAAAAATTATGTGCATTTACAATCAATTAGCGTATGATGGCCTCTAATATAATTGTAATATAATTTTAATACTTTAAAATATTATTAATGAATAACTTCCTTCACAAGGTAAGAATCAGCACACTTGTATTTTGTATTTGGGTTGCATGGTCTAACTATAAGAGTTTCACAATTGTTATCACAATAATTTGTTTTCCCAGACAAAATTGTCTGAAGAAGCAGCCGAAAAGTGGGTTCACGAAACGTTGCAATGATTTCATGTTTTCAAGTTTTATAAAGATAACTTTATAAATTATATATTTTACCAAGAATAAGTGTTTCCTTTCAAACATTTTTAACCCCCTTTCCCGTATACCATAATTGATTTTCACTGACTAATAAGGTGATTGTCTATAATAAAAAGGAATACTAAGTATCCGAACAAATATATTACTGATTAAGAAGCATTTAATGAATAGCAATACTTTTTTGTCCTAGTATGGTTTATTTCAGAAAACAACATAAGTCAACCATGTTTGTTAGTAAAAAGTAAAAAAAAATGTAACATTTTGCTAAATGAGACAATAATTCTACACAATACGCGGAAAAACAACTTCTAAAAAAATTGACACAATATTTTGACGAATTGCAGCCGCATTAGGGTTTTTGTGCTTACTGGAAAGTTACTTGTCAGTGACTTATGTTGTTTCTGAAATAAGCGATTCATTTAAAGTTTTGAATAAAAAAATATATTGCTAGAGACCACGAGTATTTAATTTTCGCAACAAATGTTGTACGATTTTAAATGAGTTAAAAAAAATATGACTGAGATGTGTTAATTCGAAGATAAATTTTTGTATAAATAGTATTACAAAACCATTACTAAAGGAGAGAAAGTACGTACTGCTTTAGCACCTCAGTTTTTACTGAGGATGTATACATATCCCCCACGGGTAGCTCACCGTGTCAGCGTCCACGTTTTCCATATCGTGATCCCGGGGACGATTGTCAGTCAGGGCAGATTTAGTGTGCGCTTTCCTTGCAATATCCCAGTCTCTGTTGCTGTGTGAAGATGAGGAAGCTCACTTCTCAATTGAGAAGACCTTCAGAATACTTCTCAGAGAGAGACCAGAATAGTAGGGCTTTCTGTGTGCTAACCACACGTTCCCCATGGCCGCCAGGCTGGGATGCTGCTGGTAGGGCTTGGCCCCTTTAGAGGCTGTTTGTGCCAGTACAGGCAGTATACGTATCAAGTGGAACTTGACTAAAGAAGACTCGCTCTTCAGAGTAAAAACATACCAACAACTTTAGCAATTTAGAATATTCTATGCTTTTTTTTAACCACTAACATTCGCCTCGCTATCTCATTTTTCGATCCCGGCCACACACACTAGTATTCCAGCCAGCTCTTCTCTCCCCCTCTGCTCGCCGACCTTCCAGTCATCCCGGGCACACACCCTACCATAACCTAGACAATTGTCTAAACCGCCACCCACTGTTCACTTCTTCGTTCATTCCCATGCCCACCCACCCACTCCCACAGACCACACCGGCGTCCACTACCTGCTCCCAGTCGCGCTTTCCCCAAATACCAACTCCCACCGTCCGCCTGACCAGGCCGCCACCCTGCCCAGTTCCACCATGCCCAGTCCAACCAGCCGCTGTGCATCTCGTTGACCACCTGTCAGTCGCTCCAGTCTCCCAGCTGACGGCATCCCTCCAGACCATCGCCCAGCTGCCCCGCCCGCCCGCCCCGCCCGCCCGCCCGCCCCGCCCGCCCGCCCCGCCCGCCGCCCGCCCCGCCCGCCCGCCCGCCCCGCCCCGCCCGCCCGCCCGCCCGCCCCGCCCGCCCGCCCGCCCCGCCTCCCGCCCGCCCCGCCCGCCCGCCCGCCCGCCCCGCCCGCCCGCCCGCCCGCCCGCCCGCCCCGCCCGCCCGCCCGCCCGCCCCGCCCCGCCCGCCCGCCCGCCCGCCCGCCCGCCCCGCCTCCCCCGCCCGCCCCGCCCGCCCCGCCCGCCCGCCCCGCCCGCCCGCCCGCCCCGCCCGCCCGCCCGCCCCGCCCCGCCCGCCCGCCCGCCCGCCCCGCCCGCCCGCCCGCCCCGCCCGCCCGCCCGCCCCGCCCGCCCGCCCGCCCCGCCCGCCCGCCCGCCCCGCCCGCCCGCCCGCCCGCCCGCCCCGCCCGCCCCGCCCGCCCGCCCCGCCCGCCCGCCCCGCCAGCCCCGCCCGCCCGCCCCGCCCGCCCCGCCCGCCCCGCCCGCCCGCCCGCCCGCCCGCCCGCCCCGCCCGCCCGCCCGCCCCGCCCGCCCGCCCGCCCCGCCCGCCCGCCCCGCCCCGCCCGCCCGCCCGCCCCGCCCGCCCGCCCGCCCCGCCCGCCCGCCCGCCCCGCCCGCCCGCCCGCCCCGCCCGCCGCCCGCCCGCCCGCGGGTGAATATTGGAAGCCCAATGTATAATACGCACGCAAGCGCCCGCGGCTGCGACGAGGCCAACCCCCCCCTCCCGCGTCGAACCGAGCCGCGCCGCGCCACTCCGCTCCGCGTCGCGCGCACCTGAAAATCACATACAAAACCCGCTCGCCCAGGCCCCAAATTGCTTCGATAAATAAATAAATAGTCATCATAATTGTGAGCCTCGGGCGGTGTGCGGTCGCTCGGGCCACACAAATGACCAATACGCAGTCTTGTTTACCTTTCTGCAGCGGCGGCGGCGGCGGCGGCTTGCACCCCCGCTCCCGCCGCCTCCCCGCCCCGCCCTGCCCGCCCCTCCCCGGCGCCCTTCGCGTGTGTTTCCCACACGGTTGTTCTCCCCTGCGCACAAAACACATTTTAACCAATGTTTGCAGTATAATGAACAAATTTATACCGCCGAAAAAACATTTGACGGGCGGGACGGGGCCCGTTCGCCGGCGGAGGTGTTTCTATTGTGGGACGTGGAGGCGCCTTTGTGCGGCGGGGGCGGCAGGGCGGGGAGGCGGGGTGGTGACTGCACTTCCGGGAATGCGAAAGGCAATCGCTCCAGGGCGCGCCTGCTCGGTTGGCAAAAACTAGGCCGCATTTTATGATCTTGGGTTACAATGACGATGTATACGTTACGTAATGAATGTATGCGTTGTAAATATTTTGAAAATGGTACTTGGTGCTGGTGGTATTGCGTTGATTATAACAGTTCGTTCGACCTGCATCTAGGTGTGTCTATCATCTCCCATAACAACATTTCAACTAAACACCCACGAGACACACACACACACACACACACACATAAGTGCTCAATATTCTCGACAATGTTCACTATCCTCTTGGAGAACTTCGCAAATTTGGAAGAATAGTTATTAATTGTCTCACATCCAAAATTCATTCGTTATTGAAGGATAGACTAGATTTTATAGAATCGGTCAAATTTTTTCCATTCTAAAAGATTACGGGGGAAATCTCGCTGTACAGAAGTCAGCTTTTGAATTTTGATAAACGTATGAGCATTTTGTTGCATTATACAGGTGTGAGGCGTGACAACTCTCCCAAAAGCAGAAATAGTTTTCCCAAGCTCCCTTGCGAAGTTCCAAGGAATATGGGTTCCCTGACCGCAGTCAAAAGGCATTTGTTTCTCGAGAGACTTCGCGTGCGAGGCAGAGTTGACGTTGGTTCTGAAGAAGGTCGTGAAGTATCTGAAGTGTTGGCATCTCTTCCTAGTACTTTGATTTTAAAATGTCATTACCAACGTTTTATTTTATGATTAGCTTTCGACGACTTAACTATCTTCTGTTATCTGGAAGAAATTCGACATGTAGTCAAATGTGTGGAATGAGTCAAATGTGGTTTAAATATTTGGAATGCTGGCAATACATCACCAATGAACCAAAATTATAGTGCAATTTGTCTAACTTTGTCCCTCAAAGCAACTCAAATACCATCTTCGCGATGAAATATGTCACGGCATTTCGCATCTTTCTCAGTCGTTCCGCTAGATTTCGCACGATCGCGACCGTATAAAGCAACGCTTGCGATCATGCGACTTCTACCGGCAAGACCGAGAAAGACGCGAAATGCCGTGACATATTCCATCGCGAAGATGGGATTTGAGTTGCCTTGAGATACAAAGTTAGAGAAATCGCAGTGTATGTCTAGTGCGGGATGTCAAGCGTACTCCGATGATTCCACGAGCTGACTCAACATTCGCAAAAATATCCTGCTGCTCTCATATTAGCCGTAAATTTCTAATGCATCTGTACCTGACAAGTAAACTTTGAAATTATGTATTTACTTTCATAAAACTTCAAGGCCATTTTGGGAATTATTAGAAAGACGTCTCAAAATCTAATTAAGGTTTAATTTCTTTTGGAAAATTATATTCTTCAAAACCTGCATTCACCTCTAGTCGGTCGAACACACCTTCTTTTTTTCATACTTGGGGGAACCTTAATCACTACTCATATCTCGAAGCGTAATTACAAATAAGCTCAGCTCTTCGTTTAAAATGTAAGTTTTCCATGTAATTACATACAACGCGTGTTGAGAATATTAATTTTGACAACCACTTTTATGAAATAAATCCACTCTTGGTTCTTGTTGTTGTCATATTATATCCTAATTAAATGAAACACAAGTTCAAAGTTGTTATTGAATATGAACCGGGGGAAATATTAATTGCATATCATTACTTTTAATTCTAGCACCCGTAAATCCAGGAAGAACGCAAAATATAAATAGTTGTTCCGCATTACATGGCAAGAAGAGAAGACGAAATTTGATATCTGTTTAGGCCATCTAAAATGGTTTTATGAAAAGATGAAGGGCAAATAGCAACTCGACACATTTCAACTTGTAATTCATATGGCTAATTGCTGTAAATTGGTGATCCTGTTTTTGATAGCATACTTATATCTAATTTTGTTTTGGTTCCATGAAGAGCGATTGTTCATAATTAGCAAACAGGCAAAAGTGAATTAGTGATATATGATACGTATTTGAGTTTATCAGGTGAAAATATGACAACCGATTAACGTAAATAAATTTCTTTCGTATTTACTTTTCGTAAAATATAGTGGAAAATGCATCAACGGACAATTAGTAAACATCCCGGAGGGTTCATTAAGGAGGGGCTATAGAAAAATATCTCTGCAATATTTGATCTCTGTACAAATACAAAGTTTATACTGAAACCAAAAAGTCACCCAAATTTTTTTATCAAATAAATTTTCTATCAAAAATGTCACGTGTAACAAAAATGTACCTGTGCAACACAAAAATAACGATAGAGGTTGAGAGTCAATTCTGATAATAAAGTAGGAATTAAAGTAAATGAAATTCAAAACTTAATTGACATATTTTTGAATTATGAATTTTACTTAAGTAAAACAAATACTTAAAAAAGGTTCGTTGTAACTAATTGTCCTTAAAATGAAGCCTTCCTAGGCAGATGTCTATGGGACTATTTATTTTGAATTTGAATTTATTTTTGAAACTCTTACTTTTTCTTTGGTGAAGAATATGGCTGAAGTATTAGAAGGTACAAGTTGCAACAAGTTGCAAGGATATAGGCAACATTTGACCTATAACATCACTTAAACATTACGTATAATACGAAAATGAATTTGCTCTTGTTTAATTTACATTGTTATTACATTACATTGTTAAATTTACAAAAGCATATTCCATTACATTTCTGACCTCGTTTTGTATTTTAATAATATAATTTAACATTTCTGACCAACCTCCCTTTAAGTTCAAAAGTAAACTGTTCATTTAAATACCGGATACCGAGTAGTGCTCACTTCCTGAAAAAAATTGCTTTCTCCAACGTATGTGATGCAACAATTTTCAAATCCTTCGGTGAACTTGTAATAAAGAAGTCATCATAGACCTTTCAACAAAGAATGAAATGAGTGGACATTAATCTCCTTCTGTATGTTTCGTAAAATTTCATTATTGTAACTCAGCTCAGTTACTTATATTTCTCTATTTCTGGAATTGAAACACAGAATAACTATTAGTTATTCATACTTCATAATCTACCCATAACTTTAGTTGCTTTCTATTACTCGACTCCTAACCAGTTATACCAAAAAATGCTTATGTTCGTTGGGTTCTTAATTTATAAAAATGAATTTTCTAAAACTGAATTTTGGAGCAAGATTATTCCATACAAGTAATTGGCAATCTCCGTCCATGAAATATAGATGTATCTGCTATCTAACGGCAATTGTAATAATTTAAAGATGAAGACTTATTCAACTTAAAAAATCGTTTTAAAAATAAATTCACCTTTAAATGTCAATTTCCACCATTTTTAACACACTATTCTAAAAAATCTACGCGTCGATGCATAAACTGACATGTCATTTGTGGCGTCATGGTTGCCTTATCACGTCTTAGGAATTTCCCCTATCCAATGCAAAAATTCCCAAACTATGAAATGCAAAATATTCTCCAAATTATGTACTAACGACATAAGCTGTTCCTGACGATCCCATTGGCTGTCCCCTTAAATTCAAGTACTTCAAATCAACCTACCCATCGTCCTTTGAGCTGCTCGAAGCCGTATGCTATTTTTTCTCATATTTTTCTTCCTCTAATAAAAATGAGGGAGTATAAAGCCTATTGTTTATTCATAAAAATTGAGAAAATAATATTGCTATCTCAACACTTGATGAAAATAATTTCTCCAAAAAAAATCCCCAAACATTTCCCCGTCCTTTACATTCCCCCATTCTTTCTCCAGAACGAAAAATCCCCATTTGGGGGGACAAAATACCCCAATTTGGCAACCCTGTGCCGCGAACAAGTGACACGTGATCCCGTCTGCATTGCGGCACGTTTCAGGAAGCAGACTCTCAAAATAACACACACATTTCACTTGTTGCCTAACCGTTAATATTTAGGGGCGCGTTCAAACACCGCATCGCGGCTCCGTGGAAATATTATGATAGCATCGCCCATGCTTATTGTTGCGAGCGGCTGCAGTTTATAATCTGCATTTGTAAACACGGAGTTCATAAGTCGCAATAATGGAGAACGTAGTATACATGCATATTATTATACGACTAAACAACTGCATTACCTGGAATGGGCTCAAGCAGCGGCGCGGGGCTGGGCGCGCGCGGAAAATATGCGGTGGCGCGTGAGAGGGCGCGTCGGCGAGAAGCAACGGGGCGTGGCGCGCGCTCTTACGTACAATTAGACCGGGATGCCGTGCATTCGAAAGCGTATCTATAACTCCGCGCTCTGGTTTGAGTGGAGCTGGGAGGGGTGGGGCGCGGGAACGGACGAGATGGGTCACTACCGAGCAGACTGAGGTTCGGGATGAGGGATGGAAATGCACAGTTGTAGGGAAGCTAACGAGCCAAAAGTCGGGCGCTGTATTTCGGTTTTTATGACGTGGTGCATCTTTACGATGGAATATGTTACGGCTTTTCGTGTCTTTCGCGGTCGTGCCGCTAGATATAGCATGTTCGCGCACTGCTCGATACGGTCGCGATTACGCAACATCTAGCGGCAAGACCGAGGAAGACGCGAAAAACCGTGACGTATTCCATCGTGAAGACAGGCCTTGACGTGACACGTTATAAATCCCGAATTATAAGCAGAAGCCTGCCAGGAGTAAGAGGACAAAGGAGAAAAGATGTGGGTTGCCATGTGATGTTGCAAACGGAACGAAAAAGAGCAGATGGAAAGAGACAAAAGACATGAGAGGTGCACGAGAAGCAGATCAGAAGGGAGAGCGGAACGACTTACAGTAGAAAATATGATCCATTTAAGACGAAACAATATGGACAAATGGTCAATGCAGGCCGGAAATACATTGAGGTGCAAGAGACAGAGCCGTGCTCAAGATGGAACTAGGCGAAACGGAACACAATTATATGGTGCGAAGAAGAACGAAAGAGGGAAAAACTAAACAAAATTTCGTATGACGTCCAAACAGAACGAGAAGAGGCGATATGAAATTAGTCAGAAAGACATGCGTGGCGCGTCGCGCCAATGCAGAGATGTGATATGATGTGGTTAGGCGAGCACAATTGAATTAAATTTACGCAGGATTTGGAATGGTCCAGTAATAGAACAAGACGAAGTAATGCATACGTGACGACTTCCAGGTGCGACACACAGATACGTTGTGAAGACAGAACTAGACGAAACGGAACAATGTGAGGCGAAGAAGGACGAGGGATGGGGAAGAAAAAACAATTGAAAGCGCGCAGGCGAAACCCAAACAAACGAGCCGAGGCAATGAGGAATGAGTCGGTGAGAAATGCAAGACGCGCCGAGCCAGGCCGAATGGTGAACCGGCTAAGATTGCACAGGGGATTGATGTGCCTGCAGTGCCTCTGACCGGGAGGTCCCAGGATTGGAGTCCCGGCGGCGGTACAGGATTTTCGACACTGGCCGATAGATAGATCGAATTCAACCGTTGTCCAGAGGACAGTACGGTTCGTGATTTTTCGGATCAACAGGAGAATGCCGGAGTACCCTAACAAAAAGGCAATGGACCGCCTGCGATCTTTGCCTCCTCTTCCTTGTCCTATCCTCACCCATTAATTACACACACTCACAAGCACTACACTAACACACATGACGGGAAACCGGCCGAAAGCTTAGAACTTGTCCCGGTTGAGGCGGTGCCGCTTTGTTGGGAGTACGTGCTTGGGGAAAACACAGGCGAGCCAACATGTAGTTGGCGCCGGGTCTCGCCATCCAGGGATGATCACCCGCCATCTCCCACGATAAAACATGCACTACACTTACGGGTCTAATGAATTTAGCAGTTGACGCGCTCGGAATCACTAATCAATCAGAACCAAGTAATGATGTGATAGGGCAAACAAAACAGTCTTGAAACCACTCGGGAGGTGTGATTTGGAATGTGTAGTTGCAATATCAGAATAAGACAAAGTGGTGCATTTAAGGCGAATTGGTGCGGATACAAGAGCACACATTTTCTCGCTTTATGTGTATATATTGCAACTTTCGAAAGTTCTGATTTCGAAACAGAAATTAAATCTGCGCCATTTTTTAGCGTACTTGCTCTATCCGCGAAAGCCGTTTTTGAGAAAATCAAGTTTTGTCATTACTTCACGCAAAAATTCTCGAAATCTTAAATAATTGTACACGTCTTCATTTAAAGATGCTAATTTTGAAGAAAAATAACTGTCTTCAATATTGTACTTAAACGAGAAACCGAAGAAAAATTGTATCGAATATTTGGAGATTCAACAAAAATTCGGATCTGCGGCGTTTTTTATAAGCGCACATCTATTCTATCCACATAAAAAATTAATCTAAAAAATTTTGAGCCATTGTGTGAAAAAAAATCAAAGATCTTTGAGACTCTCCTTGTTAATGTACCACAAATATCAAAATTCCCGTTTCAAATTCAAGAAATCATTCTGATCTGTATCGGGGAGCCTGTGGATTGGTGAAAAACGTTTGACGATAGGGGCAGATTTTCAAGGACAACCCCAAAATTGTGTAATTGCTGACTACACAATTTCTAAACACTACACGAAATAACATCTCACTTAAAAGTCGTGTAAGTAAGTAAATCCTAGGTATTTTAGGATCTCCTGAGTTCCCTAGACTTTCACTACAGGGACCAAGACGTGCCCTGTTTCTGGCATTTAACTGTCAGCAATGCTAAATTGCTTTAAATCGTAATTCACAAATTGTGGTGTAGAGCCTTAATAGAGCTTCTGAGAGCAATTTACGAGATAGTCAGTAGATCGCCTCGAGACGTGATCCCAACGACTTGAGGGCAATGACTTGGCATAGCCTCAGATGTTCCAACCACCACTGGCAGGATTTTGGGGTGGGGCACTCCATGAAGTTGAGCTGCCAGAGGAATGACTGGTTGGTATTTTACCACCCTTTCCTCCCCTGCTGAGAAGGCTAGTCACATTCTCGTGGCGGACAGTCACATCGACCACGTGGACCCCTTCCCGCAGATTTATTTATATTTTAGAGAAAGTAATTTACTTCGTATAGGAAAAAGAATTATCCACTTTTCGATTTCAGGGGTCTACAGACCGAATTTTTCTGCTAAAAAATCTCCGTTTCTCTGGCGTTTACATGACTCTCTATACTACATATGTAGTATGCGAGAAAATAAATGACGTGTCCAAGTTAGAAGTAGACGAATCAGGACGGAACGACATTAATCAAAGGGGAGGGGTAAAGAGCAGCGCCATGAAATTGCGCAGGACGAAGTCCAAACAGACCGAGACGAGGCGATGCGGAATGAGTGGGTTGCGATAAGCGAGGCGCGCCGAGTAGCGATGTGCTGCGGCGGGGGGGAGGGGGGAGCGAGCGTACACACCTGGGTGGAGGGCGTGGGAGCGGACGCTGCGTGCGCGGCGCTGCCGCCCGAGGCGGTGCGTGTGGGGTGCGCACGGGCGCGTACCATGCTGCGTGCCGCGCCGTGCCGCGGGAGGGCTTGGCGGGCAGACGAGCGAGCGAGCGGGTGGACGACGAGAGGGCGGGTGGGCGATACGAGAGGGCGGGTGGGCCAAACGAGAGGGCGGGTGGGCGGACGAGAGGGCGGGTGGGCGACGAGAGGGCTGGGGGGACGGGAGGGCGGGTGGACGAACGAGAAAGCGGGCGGGCGGGGCGAACGAGAGGGCGGCGGGCGAACGAGAGGGCGGGCGGACGAACGAGAGGCGGTGGGTGAACGAGATGGAGGTGGCGAACGAGAGGAGCGGGTGGGCGAACGAGAGGGAGGGTGGGAGCGAACGAGAGGGCGGGCGGGCGAACGAGAGGGAGGGTGGGCGAACGAGAGGAGGGTGGGCGAACGAGAGGGAGGGTGGGCGAACGAGAGGGCGGGTGGGGAACGAGATGGAGGGTGGGCGAACGAGAGGGAGGGTGGGCGAACGAGAGGGCGGGCGGGCGAACGAGAGGGCGGGTGGGGGAACGAGATGGAGGGTGGGCGAACGAGAGGGCGGGCGGGCGAACGAGAGGGCGGGCGGGCGAACGAGAGGGCGGGTGGGGGAACGAGATGGAGGGTGGGCGAACGAGAGGGAGGGTGGGCGAACGAGAGGGAGGGTGGGCGAACGAGAGGGAGGGTGGGCGAACGAGAGGGAGGGTGGGCGAACGAGAGGGAGGGTGGGCGAACGGTGGGAAGGTGGGCGAACGAGAGGGAGGGTGGGCGAACGAGAGGGAGGGTGGGCGAACGAGAGGGAGGGTGGGCGAACGAGAGGGCGGGCGGGCGAACGAGAGGGCGGGTGGGCGAACGAGAGGGAGGGTGGGCGAACGAGAGGGAGGGTGGGCGAACGAGAGGGAGGGTGGGCGAACGAGAGGGAGGGTGGGCGAACGAGAGGGAGGGTGGCGAACGAGAGGGAGGGTGGGCGAACGAGAGGGAGGGTGGGCGAACGAGAGGGAGGGTGGGCGAACGAGAGGGAGGTTGGCGAACGAGAGGAGGGTGGGCGAACGAGAGGGAGGGTGGGCGAACGAGAGGGAGGGTGGGCGAACGAGTGGGAAGGTGGGCGAACGAGAGGGAGGGTGGGCGAACGAGAGGGAGGGTGGCGAACGAGTGGGAAGGTGGGCGAACGAGAGGGCGGGTGGGCGAACGAGAGGGAGGGTGGGGGAACGAGAGGAGGGTGGGAGGAAGAAAGAGGGCGGGTGGGCGGAAGAAAGTGGGTGGGGAGGGGGCGGGCGAACTAACAAGAGGCCGGGCGGACAGGCGAGCGAGCGGGCGAACGAGAGGGCGCGAGACGATGCCTAGGCGCCGCAGCTGACAAGCAGTGGAAGCAAGTGAAGCTGCCGGAGCAAGCCATTCCGCGCCCACACCGCCCTCTTCTGCGCAAACGGTCCCTCAAGCGCGTTGACATCAGATACAACTAATATTATTCCATATTTTGTGTATTTACAATTTTTGTTCTTATGATAATGCTGGATATTTATGAGGTGTATTTATGGAGTTTTTTGAATTCTCCGAAGAAAAACATTTTATTTGACAAAAAAACCCACTCCTCTATCCTAATAAATAACATTCTAAATTTTACAAACAGTGCATCAAAATAATTATGTTGTACAGCAAAATAATTATGTTTTGATGAGTTTGGGGATGAGAAAAACAATACTGCGTGAAAGATTTTATAACAACAATTAATATTTGTTAAGATCTGTTTATTCTGTTAGCAAGCAATATTTATTTAAAATCGAATATTAATAACGTATCGCTTCAACGAGGAAAACATATTTTGCTTGTATTTTTTCATCCATTATCTTATTAAGGATGACACATCTATAGTAAAATTTGGTTGGCTTGTAAGGCCTTCATTGTTCGTCCTTAAATACATTGCTTGCCAACAGAATACGCAAATAGCTCGGGAAATGGAATCAAACGCGTAGACGCGTGGCATACCGAATTGTTTTCACATCCGAGTTTCCTCGCTGCGTTCTGGCCGTTCCATTTTCCTCGGTACCTAAGGTAATGCCTGCGCAATATCAGTCACCCAGCTTCTAAACAAACATTTTTATGTTGGGCGCTATTCTCCAAATCGCACATCATCGTTTGTTTTAAAGTTTGTGTTGGCGTGAAGGGGGTCGGAGTCCTTTGAATCTTTGGATTCTCGTAGTCCCCGCGCTCCCTCATAAACGTTCATTTTTAATGTTCGGATTGCAGAATACAGCTTTAAATGATTTTCATCATAAGATAGTGACAGTCTTTGGCATGTAAATATTGCCATGCCTTCAAGTAGTGCCATTCCTACAAAGATTGAAGGCCTGCAGTAATTCTAGACAGTGGAATAAAGCATTGTATTTTACAGGAGAAAAAATCTTCAGCAAAACTTGTTACAGTATCACAAATGAGATAGCGTGCCTGTTTCAGGTCAACAAGACACTGCTAAACTAGTGGAAGCTTTTACTTTGAGTTTTTCTCCAACAATTCACAAGTAGCAGAAAGTAAGAAAAGCAGTTCAGAAATAGTTGAAAGTAATGAATAAAAATATTGATTGATTGGATTTTCCGTGCACGTCAACTACTATGGTCATTAGTCCTGTTAGCGAAGTGAAAACTTTATCCTTGTGAGGTGTCAATGTTCCTCCCCACTGGAATTGTAAAGTCCGCGCTGACCTACAAATCTGCTTACGGGGATTTCCCCAAACAGGTATTTCTC
This sequence comes from Acheta domesticus, assembly GCA_031308135.1. NCBI lineage: Eukaryota > Metazoa > Arthropoda > Insecta > Orthoptera > Gryllidae > Acheta > Acheta domesticus. The sequence goes on from JAHLJT010000631.1 coordinate 251,856,049, forward strand.
TGGAGCGGGGCACCACCACAGCCGGGACAAGATCTAAGCTCCGAATGGTCTCCTGGAATGTGTAGGTGATGCAGTGCATGTAAGTGTGTGTAAGTAAGGGGTCAGGAAAGGGCAAGGAAGAGAAAGGAAAGATCGCGCGCGGAACGTGACCCGTTTGTTAGGGTACTGCACCGGCATTCGCCTGAGCATGGGAAAATACAGATCGGAACAACCGACCGCTAGAATTCTCTATACAGCGGCTGAACTCGACCTAGCTGTCTAACTAGTGTCGAAAATCCTGCCATTGTAGGGACGCGAACCCTAGGACCTCCCGGTTAGAGGCACTGCAGTGCTGTTAGCTAATGAGCACTTTATCTGACTGAAGTCCGAAGAATGCTCCGATGGTGACCCTTCTTTGCACTGTATCCACTCATTTTGTATAATGTGAATATTAACAGTATAATTCGCAAAGTATTCTGATTGCCACTTGATCCGTAAAATATACATAATCACAGCAGGGCATAAATGATACAATGCCGACGGAAATGGAAACAACGAATTCTTATGCGACAGAGGGTTTTGAAAGTGAAGTGTATCGTGTATCACTTTCTTTTGGCATGTCTAACTACATGTATGGATTAGATATTGTGAACATTTGTTGTGCATTCCATATCGTTTGGATGAGCAGAAATGGACCATATGCATGAAATTCAAAGACGAAATGGGGTTATATGTAAATATGCCTAATGAATTAAAACAGTAGAATATTCCTGTGAGCAAGTGTGTATTCTCATTGTACAGTTCAAAATCGGTTAAAAATGATTACTGTAATTGAATGATATAACATAATTGTTATTTTATGATGTTCTTTTAAATTATATTGTTTTGCATTGTTTATCGTACTTCGTTTATTAGTCTGATTTTTGTTGTAATTTTGAAAAATGTTCCAAGCATTGATAGAAAAGCGACGAAAATTAAATAAAATAAGTTGTTTAAATACATTGTAATTTCCTAATACAATCAAATTTTCTTCGAAACGGACAATATTCTGAAGAAGACAACTGGGCTGGTATAAAAGCTAAACACGATTCAGAGAAAATTTCATCAGAATATTATTAAGAATAAATTCAATTTTCGAACTGCTTTTACTATAGCAGTCAGCTAATATCATCTGATACATAATTTTATATAACTAATTATGAAAATCTTATTAACCCAAACACGCGATATTCCTCGCGAAGTCTTCTACCTATTGCACGAGTGGAGGTGAATTGCGAAATCTGACACTTCGAATTGTTATTTGTAGGTATGTATTTGGCATTTTGGGTCGATTGTACGTCTTAGAACGACTGTCTAACTTGGGTCGATTGTTGACTTGCTAACGGTGTCCCCTATACCCGGGGGTAGTTTAATTTCCACGCTTATGGTGGAATATAGAGACATGTGGTAACACGAGGTATTCCCTTCGTCATAACTAGCAAACCCCGCCTGCCTGAGCTATTCTTCGTTACATAGCTACAGAAACGGAGACGATTTCAAAGAAAGCTACAACATTAATTTGCATTAAAACTTTTAAAAAGTTTGCATTGCGACATTATGAGGAAGAAAATCTACGGTTATTGTCCAAAGCGAAGCAGTAGATATCCCAACATTGCTCAATGGAGCAATAGAAATTTGATGAAAACCGTACGCAAATTACAAGGGAAAGCAGAAGTGCCACCATTGTTATGCTAATCTTAACCTTTAAAGAATAATGTGCGAATGTGTACTTATTTATATTTCTCTTTTATTTTATTTTGTGAGTCTTCGAAATTCTTTTCTTTCTTAAGAGCATAATGACAATTGTGGATAGTACTTTAACCCCTACGATGAATATCTTGACTCCTCAAATAAAATTACTGTATCTTATCGACTACCGTATTTCGTACATCCAGGATCTGATGTCATAAAATGACAAGGTCTTTTGCAACCTCTCACTACTGAGAGGAATATCATTTCTGCTACTGAATTTTGTTCTATCTTTTTGATGCTTGAGATGCTGTTATGCAAGTCTCATGTGCTTACAGGAGATATCATTTAAGATAAGTATAATGGATTATTGTTTTT